>NQII01000112.1:454688-467930 GCA_002778355.1 Clitarchus hookeri
GATTTTTATGACCTTTGACCTTCAATATCTTAAGACGCGGACACGATAACATTGGTGACTTTTGAGACAACATTAAGAACGACAAAACAAAGGCTTATACCAATTTACAGCTTATTATCTTTCATTCCGAGGTTGACCCCTTTTTTTACCTAATATGACTGGGCTATTTTCTCTGTGTTCTCCTTTTATTTTTCTTCTGGTTGAATTGCATCTCCATATCTCGCTTGACTTTGGTNTGGGCTATTTTCTCTGTGTTCTCCTTTTATTTTTCTTCTGGTTGAATTGCATCTCCATATCTCGCTTGACTTTGGTTTTCATTATCTTTGAAACAACCCAAGCATCTAGATGTTCATCAAACTTGGACTGAGGTGATTTTACATTCCTCTTGGCTTTCGGCGAGAACTTTATCAGCAGTATGTCGGTCGCTCAAGTTACTGCTCGCATAAGCAATATCGTGGTCCTTACACGCCTCGTTCAAAGCTTTAATACCTCTGTCACCACGCGCAAGTCTTTTTGCAAGCTTCGTGCCTGGCCCGCAGTACTCATAACCGGACATGTGCAGCTCGAGTGGAAGCTTGTTTATAAGCGAATTCACAAATCCATATTCACTTTTGTTCGTGCCCCCACGAGGCATTACAACAGACTGACCACCAACACACTAGACAGCTCCTTTATGCATTTTTTGGCGAGTGTCCGACTACTTCCCCAGACTTTGTGATGGCCTCTCACTTCCCCTGAATCTAATATGTTCAATGTATAAGTACCAATACTTGGCATGTTTTCTATACCAGTCGAATGGAGATTGTCAAGCATGACACTAGTCTCCCAGTGCATATCATCGCTGAGGATGAAGCTACTTCACATGAATCATGTCATGGTTCTCTGTTGCCAAATACCTTACAGTGTCTTATTTGTGGACCATCTAATTGTGGCAAAACATGCGTGCTTCTGAGTTAACTGGAAGAGACCAATGGTCTTCGGTTCGAGAATGTGTACCTATACTCGAAATCGCTTCAACAACTTGCTTGCAAGCGATTTGCTCGGATTATAGAAGCTGTGGATGGGCTACAGTATTTTCCATGCAGTGATAATGAGTATTTGATCCTCCTAATAAGACTAAACCAAACTATGTGTTTGTTTTCGATGATGTGGCATGTGTGAAGCAGACCTGTGTGCAGGAATATTTCAGTGTGTGCAGGCATGCATTGGTGGATTGTTTTTACCTCCGTGAAGCTTATTCTCGCATACCCAAACAGTTACTTCGCGATAATGCAAATGTGCTAGTATTGTTTCGGATGGACGAAATGAATTTACATCATGCGTATTCCGACCATGTAAATACAGACATGCCTTTTGAAAAGTTTAAAGATGTGTGTGGAATGATGTTGGAATGGACCATGCAGATGATTCCATGTGATAGTAAAAGACTTTCCTCTACTTAAAGGAAGGTACCATCGAGGTTTTTATTAGTTCATAATCATTCACCATTAAGAGATGGCGTATGGCATATCTAAATTTGGACATGATGGTCTGAAACTACGGGGGGATAGTTTCCTGGTGCAGATGGAAGATAGTCATTGCAGCATTGGAGGGGAGCGACTTAAGAATTTGGGTGAACCGAAACATGGTGGGGATGCTAGTAATATGTTGTACGTTCAATCAGTTAATTCAGAAGCTTAAAGGGCATTGGCATTAATGCAAACAACATCTGATAAAACAGAGGCCTAACTACGTACATTGACTGAAGGCTTGAGCAAACTCTATGTTATATACAAAAATTAATGCTGTAGAATGAATTATGATGAGAAAGTATGGAAACACTGTAGTCATATCCGAGATGCTATTATACAGTACATAACAAAATTAGAAGACAATATCAAAAACAACATCAAGCCAACTTCCATACGACCTGTTGCTACTCCAACATCGAGTGCACCTCGGCCTACAGAAGCATTTCATCCAAAATCGTAGACTGCACTTAAATAGTAAAGTGATATATAAACTGTTTCCATTACTGTTTTAGTAAAATGGCGGACACTGCTACAATGTACTAAGCGAGCACATTTGGAACGTGACATGTTTTTAGAGGATGCATTCAAACCGCTCACATCTCGACTTGATAATTTGCAACCTGTAGTTTCACCTGTCGCATTGAAGAAATAACCTGATCAAGCTATATAGCAACCAGGGAGGAAACGAAAGCGTAAACTGGATGCAGAAGAAGAGATGGATGAAGACGATATTCCATTGTAAATTTTGAAGCGTAAAAAAGATCGAGCCAATACTCGAAATGTACATGTTCGTGGTTACCTAGCAATGTGTTCGCCTCGGTTCAATGATAGAAGATATTGAGTTTACATACGAAACAAAAATTTGTTTCTGGGAAACAATGAAATATTTTTTCTCACAGATAGTGAAATTAAAATTGGAAATTAATCTTTGTATGTAGTTCCCGGTCTTTACGAATTTCTGTTCTGGATAGAACCTACTATGTATTCACAAGATGCTTTGCGACAGTACAAGAGGCTGCTCAAACGAGGTGGAATGACAGAGCATGAACTGGAACATTCTTGAAACAAGGTCATGCTAACTGGCGTGGACCTGATGATGGACTCAAAAACAAGATGGCGTACTCAAAAGCAAGATAGCAGACTCAATAACAATATGGCGGACTCAAAACAAGGTCTAAGGTCAAGTTCACATCTGGTCCACTACGAGATGCTATGTCCATCCTATCCCTTGACTCCCCAAGCCCCTGTGTCAGATCTCCCATTATCTATCTACTAATATTTATTTATATTAAATCCACAGTTTTCAAGGAATTCGTACTGCAAAATCAAAGTTTTTCCATAACTCATAAGTCTGCAAAGTGAGACACTTCATATCATACGGTTGCGGTATGAGCAAGGAGTTTATCTCTTTGGGAAGTTCATCACCATGGAATGTGAATCTAAAACAGTTATTGAAGTAATTTGGTATACTTTTTTTCATGCAGGGAGACTCGTTAGTACTGAACAAATTATAAACGAATAAAATATGGATTGGCATCGCAGTTTGTATTAATCTATTGACTCCAAAAAAATTATAAATTTGTTTGGCCTTGTATAACAGTATATTTTTTTCATTTCATGAAAAAAAATATTGTGATGGAACTTTAGCTTTACTATTTGCAAGAAACCCGCGGCGGCGTTTCCCCCATCTGACCTATAGACGTGCTGCATGGTTGCAACTTCTGACCACGATAAGCATTCCATAATGTGGTTTTGCAACATGCACCTCCACCATAGCAAGTAAAAGTTTTATATGTTAAGCACTTAGTGGTAGGTATGTTGGAGGTAGTGAGCCCCACTGCCTTCATTGACCGCCCCATGCTGTGTTTTGTATAAGTGCCTAACTGACAGGCACTTTTCCTTCATTATTTTTTACTTTCAGAAGTTGTTTTATGATTGTGCTAAGAGTAACGTGCTTAATTATCTGCCAAAATCAACCTAAGTGAGTGCAATGCAGCAATAAGAAACAAAAAAAGACGTCTTGACTTTTGAAGAAGATATAGAGATTCGTTTGGATTTTGGCAGCCATAAATAACAGACTCGACAAACTTATAGAAGTTAAACTTATCACTTAAAGACAACAAGCGGAGAGTTTTTCAAAGATGGATCTTTAAAGTACAGAGTGAGTATAAAAGAATACCCCAACTTTATGAATGTCTATAATATCAAAACCAAACAACCTACAATCTTGATTGACCAATCAAATGAACCGTGGAATCGTGAAGTTTGTTTATTATACATTCATAAATGTTCAATGTGACCACCACGAGCGGCCGGAACGACATCTACGCGATAATCAAACTCTTTCCACACTCTTGTCAGCATGTCCGGTGTTACGGTTTGGATGGCGTCCGTAATTATCGTTTTCAGGTCGTCAATGGTGGACGAAACACTTGATGCTTTATGTACACACACAGAAAAAATCGCACGGGGTAAGAACCGGGTTTCTTGGGGGCCAGTGATGAAGAGCCTGGTCACCAGCTGCTCCTCGACCAATCCAGCGTTGCGGCAACGTCTCGTTCAGGTATCCGCGAACAGCTAGGTGCAAATGGGGTGGCGCACCGTAAAGGAAATATCAGACCGTCCCCTTCACATTCACGTGTCGAATGCGAGCTCGCTACCCCCTCACCACCTCAAACCGCGAGTTACAAACGCCATCCAAACCGTAACACCGGACGTGCTGACAAGAGCGTGGAACGAGTTTGATTATCGCGTAGATGTCGTTCGGGCCGCTCATGGTGGTCACATTGAACATTTATGAATGTATCGTAAACAAACTTCACGATTCCACGGTTCATTTGATTGGTCAATCAAGGTTGTAGGTTGTTTGGTTTTGATATTATAGACCTTCAAAGTTGGGGTATTATTTTATATTTATCCTGTATATATAGAATACAGAAATAATAGTAATGGCGAAACAAAGAACGCGCTGGAGAAACATAAATTACTTATGTTTCAAGAAAGAAGTTTTAAAAACTAAGCGTTTTGCTAACTATAGAAGGCACCTGTAAAGTGTAAAATAGATCCAATATTGTAATGCATCTTAGCATTCGTGTATTTAAAATGGAATGATTCTAATCCAGAAATGCAATTTAAGCGGTGCTGCACTGTATTCAGAAATTTTGAATATTCCTCCTAGTACGACACGAGAAAGAAAGGGTTCGGCTCGGGTCATCGCCCAGCCTCTTCCAAAGACTTTATCTCATCGCATATGTATGAACATGCTGAAATGCGCATGTCCCAGTTCTCCATATCGTTTTTTATCATTTACCATATAGCTTTTTTATCTTTGAATAATTTATCTTTCGTTTCTCACTTTTGCTAACAAGGTAGACGGTTACTTATTTGTTACCATTTGTAAGTCTCCCAGCTATACACCAAATTAACCTAACTTACAAAGCTACATGAAATAGCTGCCTACACGATTGCTATCGTTATGCAACCTGGGACGCGATTCTGTTTCACTTTTCCGCTTATGTTAGGGGGGGAGGGCGATGTACGTCGTGGGAACAACAAGCGGGGTGCAAATCACTACGGCACCAAGTGCAGTGATCGTAAACTCCACTACACTGAGAGAAAGGTTTGCTCCAGTCTAAAAAAATTCTTATTTGTATGGAGACAAAAATATATTGTTACAATTTCTCAGTTAGTCTCAGTGGGCTTAGCCAGGTTCTTTAAATACTGTCGGTCTTAATTAAATAAAAAAGTAAAGAATTCCCCAATTTGTTTACAAACTCTTCNGCCAGGTTCTTTAAATACTGTCGGTCTTAATTAAATAAAAAAGTAAAGAATTCCCCAATTTGTTTACAAACTCTTAAAAAAAAATAGCTGTGTTTGCTCCGCCATCTTTACAAAAACCAAAGCCCGGAGTGGATGTCGGGTAACTAGATGACAAACACTACATTAAGTCTTTATATAAATAACTTTATCGTTTGCTATTTACAACTAATATTTACATAATCGTCCATCACCTCACATAATTAAAGCAATCAAACAANAACTTTATCGTTTGCTATTTACAACTAATATTTACATAATCGTCCATCACCTCACATAATTAAAGCAATCAAACAAAATCAGTTCCAATAATCAGTGTATCAACACCTATTGAATTATTTTACAAATTATAAGTAGTAGGGTAATGCCGATTGTCGAACAAGGGAATAGGGGAGTGGCGCCGAGGCGCCTTATGCCATCATGGAATTTCCCGTTTTTTCCTCCAAATTTCGCGTTTTTCCCTCAAAATCCACAGTTTATCCTAAATTTTGTGAAAAAAGTGCCTGCTCCTCAGTGTGGCGGACTTATTCCTCAATGCGGCTGAGGTATCCTGAAACTCAGTCACAATAAGGAATCTGAGAAGCCGATAAAATAAAATAATTCAAAATTGTTTTTTAAAATTAAATTAGTTTTTATAATTGAGAAATTTAAAAGCGTAAGTATTGAGTTTTATATATCACTGGACTCGTCTTTTGAAGGCGCATGCGATCGTGATATATCGATTATGTAACCCAATGTCAGGACAACCATATTGGATTTAAGAGGTATGCCGGTATGCCCTACCCCCCCCCCTAATTTACATTTCAAAACTCAGTATCGTCACCCCACCTTAACAACACCTCTCCCCCGCACCTCAACCACTGTACAATCTCGTCACCCCACCTCAACCCCTCTTCCCCCTCTTCCCCCTCTTCCCCCTCTACCACTAACCCCTTCCCTAACCCTCCATCAAACCCATTTTTTTAGAGAAGTATATAACCATTAAAGCTATTTATATTACTGCCTCAAACATCGTCGTCGGAAATTACATTGACAGTATCAATACATTCACCCCACTCCTCAAAGACACTCAAACCACCACGCACACCTCACATCCAAAGACCACATACCACCACCCCCTCCCTATTTCCAACACATGTCGTCCTCTAAACACAAAACCATGCTTCCCCCCCTCCCCAAAAAATAAAATGTCACGAAAAGTGTCGACCGTCGCCTTTCAGCCTTCTCCTTATCCGTTGCCCAACACCTCTTCCCACACCGCTCTCGCCGGTCAGGCAGCTGGCTGACCTTGTCAAATCAATCTTAAATCAATCAGACATATAGGAATCGATGAATTTATAAATAATTAGAATTATTTTATTGAAATTTGTTTAATTATCATTTGAAAAATGTTAAAATCTTTAAAAAATACAGTAAAATATATCGAAAATATATTTTTAATGTAAAATTTGTTTATGAAAGTAAAAATATGTAAATTTTACACTTTCTTATTATACCTGGTAACATTTAAAAAAGAAAAACTAATTATTGAAGGATAGGGATGTGAACCCATAGCCTCTCAGTAGTCAGGAGCTCCAACCACTTACCTATATAAGTGGCCACAAAAAGCAATGCTTAATTGTTGTAATATAGCTATCCAAACAAATAAACTGCATTCCCTCGTACAATTACATTAGTATATTAAACATTTTGTTATATATTTTTTTCAATCAATGCATATGCGACTCATGACCACATTTATTGGAGAGATTTTTAATTTTAATTTACCGTATTGATAATTTTAAAATCTTTTTAGGCACATGTTGTATTAAATGCATTGTGTTATTCTCAGTCGGGGACTTAATTATATGAGCCTATGCTCACATTGAATGTTTTCATATATTCGTTAAAAATAATTATATAGCAGAGTACATTTTTTCGCAAGTCGGCTCTTAAGCAAGCGATTACGTACAAACACTTAAGTAGGCGAAAAAAAGGTGCGAACTGTTAGGAGGCAGGCTCGTAAAATTCAGTTTGCAAGTATCATTTCTAGCTCCAGGAATGTATGTTTATGCCCTTTATAATCATAATGACTAGCCTATATGTCTGCTTCACAGTGATGTTTTCAACTGAAACACTTCATAACATACTGGTTACGATATAGGTTTAATAAAATAAATCATTACCTTTTTGTGTTTAAAATTTATTAAAATTATATTACTACAAAAACACTCAAAAAATATTCATGTTCGTTTATGTAAGTGTGCATCCCTATGCAAATCTCAGTCCTTCGTTAAACATGAAACCAACTACACCAGCACTAATAATCTTCGTGTTTTGTTGCAGTAATATTGAAAGCAAAGTCCTTGCAGAAAAAGCGACACTGATACGCCACTGAAAGTTCTGTAAATGATACACTAGTGGACCCAGATGGTTCGGCTATCGTCATGTCGGAAGGAGCAGGAACCAGAAATGAAGATGTCTTCGTGGAAAGAGATTTTGCTCCTGGTGATAAGTGCACAGGATCGTCGTTCACACTGGTCGCAGTCGATTTTGGTAGAGAAGCCATAGGATCGAAATTACCATCCATCACACCACCGATGGTAGCTGCAAGAAATCTCTGTTGCAGAACCAACACAGTGACTTCGATAAGGCCGTTCATGACGTCATGCAGATGTTGTGGTGCACCATAGTAGGCGATAATGCAGGTTCTGTTGCACCTGCTGATGAGCTGTTCAGTTATACATTTGTACTTGTTGTAAACATTGAAACGTAGGAGATACAGGAATGAAACGATGTTACTGTTGTCAATCACAGCGATGATGGGAGATGCAGCAGCCTAGGTGTAAACTTCTCAGCACTGTAGGCTCCTTAGAGACGCAACCATCGCCGATCCATAGGATTCTAAATTATATAGGCTCCTCGCATATATACACTTTGTGATATTATGAAATGTGGATATTTTCATGTGTTCGTAATCCAGCTATCAATATATTGCCTATGTGTTGAGTGNGTCTCTCATTCCGTCATTAGCATTAACTGTCTCGTCATAATCGTCTGCGGAAACAGTACTCACCGATGCAGCATGCGGTATTGGCGACATCACTTGCTGGCTTCCAGTAGACGAACCCTTGCAGATCTCGATGTGTTCCTTCAATTTATCGCCTTGCATAAACTGCATGGTACCAATTCCTTAATGTTTCATCGCGCGAAAAGGGCTATTCGTACAGGTGGTTCTCTTATGTCGCCGAGCATGGCAGCTTTTGCTGAATATCTTTCCACAGTAGCAACACTGTTTTCCATGTTATTTTTCAGCAGTGGGTGAAGTTACATCCATAGAGGTAAGCTCTATAGTAGACTTCATACCATTATTGGCTTGCATCATATTCATGAAAACACTGACGTACTTTATACAGTAGCAACATGTTTATCTACTTTGCCTAGCTCCTGATATATATATATATAAACATACTAGCATATTTCGTCAGTGAGATTTAAGCATTTTTATGCATCCATTTAACGTGACATCTTATCTATTTCCTTGATCACATACCATGCAGTTACATCTTCAACAGTTTCTTTCAAACAAGTTCATTGCTCAGCTTTAAATCATGGTTACACTTAAAGCAGACAACATACTCCTGCCAGACCAATCCTTAACAAGACTGACCCCTAAATTACCCCTAATGACTCCTAATGACCCCTAAATGACACCTAAATGAATCCTTAAAGACCCATAAATGACCTCTAAGGACACCTAAATGAATCTTAAACAACCCATAAATTACCCAATAATTACCCATAATTGTGGTGAATGTGATGCTGATTGTGGTTGGTGTTGTGCTGCCGCAGGTGCCCCATCTGAATAAGTCGATAGCACTGTGCCAACCTCAGATGTTGATGAACCAGCAACCACCTTTGGCTCCATAATATATTCCAGTTGCTTACACCAGCTGAGACGAAGTGTATTTCACGACTGCCACTGTCAAACAAAGCTTCTTAACTGGAACCCGGGTGCTTATATACCCGCACACAAATACCACACCATCCACTGTAACTCATGCATGTCATTTGTTCTACCAACCAACACCAGACGAAATATACTCATCGTCCATACCTCTTACTATAACTCAAGCATACCTCAACCATCCAGTCCACACTGACATTACCAAAAATTTACTTACTGCTTATACTTACTGCTCTACTGGTCGACACCAGCCAAATATATACTAGTCACTATACCGCCATACCAATCAACCAGCCATCCATTATAACCCAAGTCATACCAGACCACCCAACCCCCCATCTTCTACAACCAAAGAAAAATCCAGTCATACCAATAAACCATACCACCCAATACACCAAGCACAATATCCATCATAACTCAAGTTTACCAAGAAATTATACAGCTGAGGCCAGCCCATAACCTAACACCCATTCTACTTGTTCTACCAATCAATAACCACTTATACCTACCAACCATACTACCCACTATAACTCCAGCTTACCGCAACCATTCGCCCACACATACCATACATAGCAAACATACAGCCCATACCAGTGACACAATAAAATTCTCTAACCATCCATCATGCCGACTGACACAGTCAAAATACACTTACTAGCCATACCAAACACTTTAACTCAAGCATGCTTTAGCATTACAGGACTGACAGACACACACATACTGTCCACTCCATTTGACATATACCAACAATCGCAAGACAGATATACTGGAAAACATACCACCCAACACACCAAACATACCATCAATAATAACCCAAGCGTACCAAGCAAATTTATAGTCCAGACCAACCCACAACACAAACATTCTTACCATCTGTCAAATCACCATCACCGACTGATACCAGGCCAACCAACATACCATCACCTATAACTCCAAGAAAAACTCAATTCAACCATACCACCCAACACACCAATCATACTATCCATCATAACTCAAGTGTATCAAGTAAATATACAGTTGAGACCAGCCCANTACCACCCAACACACCAATCATACTATCCATCATAACTCAAGTGTATCAAGTAAATATACAGTTGAGACCAGCCCATAACCGAACACCCATTCCATTTGCTCTACGACCAACACTACATATACTCACCACCCATACCGCCCACTATAACTAAAATATACCCCGACCAATCAGTTCGCACCATCCTTTCCATGAATTTACCTACTGTCCATTACATTTGCTCTACCGACCGGCGCCAGAAAATAATATGCTNACTGCCACGAAAAGCATCGACCACCCCTTTCACACTTCCTCTTCTCTCTGATTATCACCTCTTCCCATACTGCTCTCGCGGGTCAGGCAGCTGGCCAAACTTTTCAAAACAATCGTAAAATGATTTGATATCTATGAATCGATGAATTCATAAATATTAGATTTATTTTATTTAAATTTATTTTATCTTATGTTTAAAAAATGCCCAAATCTTTAAAAAAAAAAAAAAAAGTAAAATATATTTAAACTTTGTTTTTAATGCAAAATCTGTTTATAAAAGTTAAATTGTGTAAATTTTACTCTTTCCCATGACACTTGGTAACATTTAAAAAAATAAATAATACTCATCGGGATGGTGATTTGAATCCACAGCCTCTCTAACAGGGGTGGGATACTCGATTCACTGAGCTACTTGAACAACGTTAGGAAGACTTTCTTAAAATCTGCTACAATAGCCACCAAATGAAGAGACTGCCATTCCCTCATACAATTACAGATATTTTTAATGTATTAAACATTTTGTTACATATTTTTTAAATCAATGCATATATGGTTCATAACCATTTTTATTGGAGAGCTTTTTCAGTTTAAATTCTTTGTATTTAACATTTTGAAAATTTTTTAAGGGCAAATGTATTAAAAACATTTTATTTTCAGTCGGGGTTTGAATCATATATGCCTATGCTCACATTAATTGTTTAATATATTCTTTTTTAAATAATTGTGTAGCAGACAACATTTTTTCGCAATTCGGCTTGTAAGCAAGCAAATTTGTACAGGCATTTAGGTAGGCAAATATAATTTGCGAACTTTTAGGCGGCGGGCTCGTGGAATTCAGTTTGCAAGTATCATTTCTAGTTTCAAGGAAAAATGTCGTGTTTCTGGTAGCCATATCACTTTTTATAGGCATAGGGTATGTCAAATCAAAAATCTGTATTTATTATTCCATTTGAATTTTTTTTATTTCATGTAGATTATTTAAGTATGTTTTGTTAATTCGTACCGAATTTGTATATAGGGTATAGCAGAACCATGCAAAAAGTTCTCTCAACTTAATTTCCAGTCTCATCTCTTGAAGTCTAATTTAATTATTACATGATGTCGGAATTTGCAAATCATTATCTGCCTCGTCTGTTTTGTTGACATAAATATGGTACAAAAATTATTTAAATGTATGTATATGTGACTAATCCAAGCCCATCATGAGTAACGACTCTGCACACGTATTATATATTATCATGATATGGATCAGCATCTACCGAAACTTTTAAAAGCATAGTGGTCTGTGGTTTACGAACCAATAGGCTCTTGAGACTTAGAATGTACGAGAGCAGCTAGGGCGATAATCATTCGTTCTCTTCTCAAACACCATACCTTCGCAATTCTCATCAATCGTCATTAATCCTTCGATCAAAGTCAATCCCTCGTTCGTTCCTTCTATCATATAATCAAGTATTTATTATATTTCTGTTAATAGTAGAGTGCTCATTGCATCACTTTAAATTATAGGAAAAATATGATAGGACACACAAAAATAAAGAAAAAACAATTATTTCATAATGATAATAATTTATAAAAAACAATTATTTCATAATGATAATAATTTATTGTTATTTTGTAATTAAAATTTTAGAAGAATTCATCACATAATGCGATATATCCCCGTTCCTTCAGTTTACTAAAGATTGAAGATGTCTCAACAATGCGCGAGATATACCCGTTTTTGCAGGTCAATCAAATATCTGAGTCTATCAACAAGTTCATTCGGGTCTTCGGGAAATATGTAAAGAGAGTTCTTGCCACCTTCTGCCTTCTTCGCATCACTTGTTGAAAGAAACTCGTTGGTGAAATGTGTGGGAACGTCGAGGGAATCATCATCCTTCTCATCAGATACTTCATCAACACTGTCACCATAGTCTTCATGATCGTTTTCACCTTCTGTTTCATCCCCAATATCAAGTTTACTTTACTTTGTAGGAGTCACATGGTCATNCCAACACTGTCACCATAGCCATTATCACCAATGCTGTCTTCATGATCGTTTTCACCTTCTGTTTCATCCCCAATATCAAGTTTACTTTACTTTGTAGGAGTCACATGGTCATCATCAGTATTTAGAGCCGACGACCATTCATTTTGAAGTTCGTCAACTTCATACGAACGCNATCATCAGTATTTAGAGCCGACGACCATTCATTTTGAAGTTCGTCAACTTCATACGAACGCCTTTCAAGTGTACATTCCACACATACCGACTCAATCACGCTTCATAGGTCTCTCATTCCGTCATTAGCATTAACTGTCTCGTCATAATCGTCTGCGGAAACAGTACTCACCGATGCAGCATGGGGTATTGGCGACATCACTTGCTGGCTTCCAGTAGACGAACCCTTGCAGATCTCGATTGACATTGAAAAACATTTTTATTGAATCTAAAAATATATACAAACATGAGATATTTCTTTGGGAAAACATTACCATACCAGCCCATTGGGCTCTTGTGGTAGCACTCAAAATGTATAGTGATAACCCATTTTCACGGGTCTGTTGATAACTTGTTTTTTCTTATCTTTACAATATTAGGGAAAAATCAGCAAAAACCCTAGAGAACACTACATAACCATTAATAAATAAATATATATATACAATGATAATTCTAGACACTTTTAAGACAATAACTGCACTCT
>NQII01000112.1:468800-505058 GCA_002778355.1 Clitarchus hookeri
CAACCAAAGAAAAATCCAGTCATACCAATAAACCATACCACCCAATACACCAAGCACAATATCCATCATAACTCAAGTTTACCAAGAAATTATACAGCTGAGGCCAGCCCATAACCTAACACCCATTCTACTTGTTCTACCAATCAATAACCACTTATACCTACCAACCATACTACCCACTATAACTCCAGCTTACCGCAACCATTCGCCCACACATACCATACATAGCAAACATACAGCCCATACCAGTGACACAATAAAATTCTCTAACCATCCATCATGCCGACTGACACAGTCAAAATACACTTACTAGCCATACCAAACACTTTAACTCAAGCATGCTTTAGCATTACAGGACTGACAGACACACACATACTGTCCACTCCATTTGACATATACCAACAATCGCAAGACAGATATACTGGAAAACATACCACCCAACACACCAAACATACCATCAATGATAACCCAAGCGTACCAAGCAAATTTATAGTCCAGACCAACCCACAACACAAACATTCTTACCATCTGTCAAATCACCATCACCGACTGATACCAGGCCAACCAACATACCATCACCTATAACTCCAAGAAAAACTCAATTCAACCATACCACCCAACACACCAATCATACTATCCATCATAACTCAAGTGTATCAAGTAAATATACAGTTGAGACCAGCCCTTAACCGAACACCCATTCCATTTGCTCTACGACCAACACTACATATACTCACCACCCATACCGCCCACTATAACTAAAATATACCCCGACCAATCAGTCCNCACCCATTCCATTTGCTCTACGACCAACACTACATATACTCACCACCCATACCGCCCACTATAACTAAAATATACCCCGACCAATCAGTTCGCACCATCCTTTCCATGAATTTACCTACTGTCCATTACATTTGCTCTACCGACCGGCGCCAGAAAATAATATGCTCCGCAACATACCATACAACAATTCACACATATAACAAAAAATACTCGCTGCCCCTACCATCTATCATAGAAAACAGCACTAACAAATATACTAGTCCCCGCACCATACAACATGCTGACAAACTATCCATTATAACCCAAAGGAAAAAAACTCAATAATACTAATATCCATAGCATGCACACTATAAATTACGAATACAGATACAGTACATATCAGTCCACAACAAAAAAAAACCGTTCCTACCGTCTGTCAAACTAACATTACCAACGGATACCAGACCACCCCATGTACCTGTCATAAAATCTCCTAACCCAAGAAAAACTTAGTCATTACCATACCCCACAACTCACCACCCATACCTTCTGCCATAACTCAAGTGAACCAAGCAACCACACAGGTCAGATCAGTCTATAACACTCCATGCCTTCAGCTCTACCAAATGTATCACCTGCTATAACCCAAGTATACCTCGGTCATGCTATTAACACTGCAGACCATATCAAATACCAACCTCAGACATACTGATCAATCAAAACGGTCAAATATTTCGACTATTAAATCGACCGCCATTCCATTTAACATCACCAGTTATACATATATAAACAAGTCATGCCATCTGTCCAGCCAACCAAATATTCCTATCATAAATCCCAATTATGCTATCATAATATCCATACCATCAATTTAATAATGTATGACACCCATACCGACTTAGTCGCAGGTATCAACAACCAATCATACTAACTAAGCATACCAGCAAAGAAATTTGTCCCTCTCGTACGAATTTAACATGCAATGAAACCATTACACTCACACAAACTAATCATGTGATTATACCATTCTGACCACACCATCGAAGGGACACTCTTTTCATACCCCCAAACCAACCGAACATGTGATCAGACCTTACCATATTAGCATAGTAGCTATGCCTACAATACAATTAAATTCACAGTATATCAACTACACAGCCAGTCAGGAAGTATTTTAAAAAAAGCCCTAAATAGGAGCAGGAGCAGGCATAACCAAGCCTTCTGATATGCATGGTTTCTTGGCAGATGAAGGTTTGTATCTGCAGATAGTAGAATGTCTCTTGAAAATATCACTCCCAGTAAACTAACAGCGACAAAAGGTTATGCATAGTCTCGTCATTATGAAGGATGATTCTAAAATCATGGGACAAACATTGAGGGGTGGTAGAGCTCACTAAAACAAACAATTATTGTATAGGAATATATGGGCGGGAGTGACGCGTTGAGGCACAAACACATAAATAACACATTAAATGCAACACAGTGTTTATTTACAACGTCGCCGTTNTATAGGAATATATGGGTGGGAGTGACGCGTTGAGGCACAAACGCAAAAATAACACATGCCATGCAACACAATGTTTATTAACAACGTCGCCGCTAAATGTCTTTTTACAGCAATGTTTATAATGATTGCTCAAAATTGCTACCACCGACAGTAATGCAAGCTTGGTAGCGTCGGTGGAGTGATGCTGATGCAGCAGGTCACTGGCGCACCGTTTGACTGCCCTCAACTATCGCCAGCATTGTCAGCCAATCACGCCATATGCAGAGGTCACCAAGCATGCGTGACNGGAGTGATGCTGATGCTGATGCAGCAGGTCACTGGCGCACCGTTTGACTGCCCTCAACTATCGCCATCATTGTCAGACAATCACGCCATGTGTAGAGGTCGCCAAGCATGTGTGACTGTTGGTGGATGCATTTCCAGCAACTGTTTTAACATTTTCTGTACGGAATCACTCGTTACGTATGCTGCTAATGAACATTTTATGTTTCCGTTAATGTGTTATGTTTTTGTGTTTGTGCCTCAATGCGTCACTTCCGCCCATATATTCCTATACAATAATTGTTTGTTTTAGTGAGCTCTACCACCCCTCAATGTTTGTCCCATGATTTTAGAATCACTCAGTATAAATTTTCATACTGTCAGAATTTTACCACAATACAAAAAAAAAATTCCAATTTTGAATTATTTATTAATTGTCTGCAGCATGTTAAGACAATATTTCATTTCATAGAAAAAGGGTCCTCACCCCTAACACCATAATATTTATTTAATTTGCCGACTTGCATTCCCTACCGCCCAACCAAAATTAATACCACATAAACCAACTATGCACACCGAACCTCTAACTACCCAACGAAATCTGATTAAACTATCTGATAATATTTTGTGCCGTATCATAGCCACTGCCAAAAACATCTCAACCAGCTATTCCTACGGTTTGTTCTGGCCAAAATATTCTATCATGTGATACCCAGACTACACGAAGTAGTGCAAAATTTGCCAGAATTTCCCTCAATATTTCCCGAATTTTCCTCAAAAATCCGGCTGGTTTGCACAATGCAGATGAATCCGCCTGAAAATTGTGCAATATCAGCCGGAGTGTGCAATCAGTTACAAGCATGCTCTATCATTCCAAGCCAGCACCATCCATCTTTGCTGAAGAATGTTCGTGTTCATTGCCCCCTGTCATGCACTATCATTCCACTTCGGTTTTCTCATATTTATTCTAGCGTCCTTTCACCTGATGACGTAGAGGTTCATGCTCTTACATTCCTTCCTACCATATTTCGATACTTCATGCTATTGCATTCGTGCCATACGTCCTTACTTCATGCTGTTACATTCCTTCCTGCCAGTTGGTCCTACTTCACGTTCTTGCATTCTGGCCAACGTTGTCAATTGNCCTACTTCACGTTCTTGCATTCTGGCCAACGTCGTCAATCGTGGTCCCTACTTCACGCTCTCGCATTCCTACCAGACATCCCTACTTCATGCTCTTGTATTTCGGTTTTCTCAGAGGACAGCGACCATTTGGCAGTCAGTACAAACGGCGGCCATTTTGCCAGCCAGAACCGACAGGCATCTTCTTCCCCCACTTCATGCTCTTGCAGTCCACCCTAATATATTCCCTACTTCATGCTCTTGCATTCCAAGCGAGGAGGTTTTCTCTTAGTCTTCCCGAATTCGAATACCTTGTTCCATGCTCTCGCATTCCAAGCTAGGAGGTTTTCTCCTAGTCTCCCCAAATTCGAATACCTTGTTTCAGGCTCTTGCACCCTATGCATACTTATAAGCATAATTGGCTATAATTTCCGAATCGTTTTAGGTGCAGTCTCCAAATTCGTAACATATGCATCACTCCCGACATCGAAAATAACTGCAGGGTCATTTATGCTCTAAGTATACTTATAAGCATAGTTGGCCGTAATTTCCGAATCGTAGTAGATACAGGCACCAAATTCGTAACATACACATCACCCTCGTCATCAAAAATGATTGCAGGGTCATTTATGCCCTATGCGTACTTATAAGCATAGTTGGTCGTAATTTCCGAACCGTTTAAGATACAGGCACAGAATTCTTAACATTGCCACCACCACAACCCTTGTCACGTGATAGAGCAAGTGTCTACCAACTCGATCCTCCCCTTAGCGATAGCTTGCCTCCCTTAACCGTCCAATAACATCCAGACAGGATAAATAAATGTGAAAACGTATACGTAAATAAAGTTCAGAATGGATTACTAACAACAAACTGCGATATGCAAAAGCAATATATATACAAATGTGATACATGCACGATGCGATAGTCATCGTAACTGTAAAATTACTTATATGATAATATAAACGATCATCGCCAGTCCACACAAGTGTCGACAGCTCGAGTCATCGCTAACATGGGTAACTCTTAACAACCAGACATAAAATTATATATATATATATATATATATAATTGCAATGTTGACTAGTCGTACATAGCCAAGGGTTACATTAAAACACTCACGTGTTAATATAAATAAACACTGACAACCCAATGCGAGGGCCGGTGAAATCGTATGTGTAAAAAACCTTATTTTTTCTTGCACTTCACAACTGAAATTTCTTTGTGTAACGTAGCGTACTGTGCATGATTTTCGTGCAATAAAATTTTTTTTTGTAAATGCATATAACTATTTGCTTTTACAATATCTGTTTTTGTAATCTGTTTGACTCAGCACGTAGCTGTATACTCTCTCTCTCGCTCTCTCTCGCTCTCGCTCTCTCTCGCTCTCGCTCTCTCTCTCTCTCTCTCTCCCCCTCCCCCAGAGGAAAAAAATATGTCGGTCACGTTCCCAGCCGTTGCAGAATTACGTTTTGTTGTTATTCCACAGGACCCATACAATTTTCCGAGATAAAAAAAAGTATCCTGTGTCCTATTCCAGGATCTAAAGTACCTACATACCAAGTTTCATCAAAATCCGTTCCGCCGTTATGGAGCTGAGTTCGGTCACGTTCCCAGCCGTTGCAGAATTACGTTTTGTTGTTATTCCACAGGACTCGTACAATTTACCGGGATAAAAAATATCATATGTCCTATTCCAGGAACTCAAGTACCTACATACCAAGTTTCATCAAAATCCGTTCAGCCGTTATGGAGCTGAGTGTTAACAAACATACACACACACACACACACACACTTCGCATTTATAATATTGGTATGACTGGTGTAAGTTCGTTAGAGGTATGGTATGNTGGAGCTGAGTTCGGTCACGTTCCCAGCCGTTGCAGAATTACGTTTTGTTGTTATTCCACAGGACTCGTACAATTACCGGGATAAAAAATATAATATGTCCTATTCCAGGAACTCAAGTACCTACATACCAAGTTTCATCAAAATCCGTTCAGCCGTTATGGAGCTGAGTGTTAACAAACATACACACACACACACACACACACTTCGCATTTATAATATTGGTATGACTGGTGTAAGTTCGTTAGAGGTATGGTATGAATTTTTAGGGAAACTGTACAGATGTCATTAAAATTGTTATATTACAGAATAAAGTTTTTAGCATAACTAATTCTCCGTGCTCTTGCAGTCTTAACCTTGCCCAGTTTATACACTAATATATGCGCATGCATGTGCAGTTTATTGAATTAAGGATAAATTCTAGCATATATAGTCCATTCATGGTTACTTTCAACTTTTCTGAAGTCCTGCTAAACTTCTACTTTCAGATTATTCCTCCACCTTATGCAAACAAAGCTTAACTACCCAATTTTATAAAATTTACGTACACCACAGGGATAACGCACCGTATTCTTGGGCACTCAATTTAATATTTTGCATAAGAACTATTTCTTACTAGGTATTACCAACACATCTATTTTATCTCTGTTTTTGTTCGTATTAATTACAATTGAATTATTAAAATTTATAGATAAAATATAATTAAAAATTTAGTTCAACCAAAAATAAGAAACGTTTACGATAACGGAAGTATAAAAAACTTGAGATACATGACATATTTAGGAAGCAGTCAAACACTTCATACTTGGGNATTACAATTGAATTATTAAAATTTATAGATAAAATATAATTAAAAATTTAGTTCAACCAAAAATAAGAAACGTTTATGATAACGGAAGTATAAAAAACTTGAGATACATGACATATTTAGGAAGCAGTCAAACACTTCATACTTGGTAATTTTTCAAAGGTTTGATTAAAAAAGTGTGAAGGTACCGGGAATAGACTATACCATTAAATCAATCTTCAGGGTTTGTAAATGATCCTCGATACTGTCCTATATATAATTGTAATAAATTTTCTAAGATATTTAAACTGATTTAATCTATGTGTTAATTTAAAATGAGACTAAAATCAGTATTATAAAATCAAAATGTTTATTTCATAAAGCAATTTGAGGATACAATATAGATTATAATTTATCATTAATGTTAAGATACGTAAAGCAACTGGGGTCACTATTGTAAACATTATGTGGTGTGTTTATACAGACACATGCACATACACTTATATACAATTTGATTGTATTTAGTTAGAGTGGAACAAATTTGAACAATTACATGAATGCAATAAGTCTTAGTAGGCAAAAAAATTATCTCGTATTTCGTGTAGATTTTGCAAGAACTTTTATGGTAGTTTTTTGACGAGTTATGGTCTTGGGCAACGAATTACTTGTACAACTCAACCGAAGTTCGTGTTGTCTTGCTTTTCCTCGAAATAGGGCAGTTTCCTTTGGGTCTGACGGGTAGATTGCATATTACGTTGTGTGCGAACTCATTTCCTCGCTCACACGTACTACATGCGAAGTACACGTGTTCGTGGATTCCTTAGGTTTATCTTTACTGCGGTGCACGAGTGGTAATTTATCTAATTTTGATATATAAGATAGTCTCGGGTGTAGATCGTCCCTTCGAGTGTGCTTTCAACACAACAAACTCGGATTGGTTGGGTTTATCGATGATTTCATTTCCACGTAGCATCAGCATTCACATCACACGTTTCAACCCAAGCCATTTTATGTAAAGAAGGTTGATGGGAACTCGGGAGTCCGCAGTCCCTTCTGTTTACCTGGGAAGATCGGTGGGGTCACTTATCATCGATTATCCATTCCATCACGCCAGGTGCGATGGAGACGAAGCGAGCCTCCCGCTGTTGTTTCTGTCTTGCCACATCTACCTTCACTCACCTCCCAACGCGGATCCACCTTCCCCCCTCTGGGCAAGACGATCCCATGACCTTGCCCGGGGTCTCCTGCCGGCCACCGCCCTTTACAAGAAGACATCTGGTGTTGCTCGCATCTTCATCACGCGTGCAGAGGGCTTTATAGTGCGGAGCAAAATTGTCCTCTTATCACGTTATTAGCATGCCGCCGACAGTACCACGTCTCTGCGAACTACAGTTTCAAACTACGTGCAGGAAATCCGCGGAGGCGATTTTGTAACATGCCAGCTTCTGTTTTACAGGTTACGGAATAAAGTCCCGTACATGGAATGGAAGTTATGCCTACTTAGTGTAATGCTTGAATAATTTTCGTCTATGTACTGGCAGTGTTAACTATACTACGTTCACGATGTGGAGTATGTGCTATTTTCATCAGTTGCCCAGTTCCTCAATATCAGCCCAGAGCAACAGAGAGTTCAGCAAACGATGTAAAGAAGACAGTTTTAAGTTCAGTTAAGGGGGAAGAGGGAGATAATTCCACAAGTTTCTTTTTTCCCCCGGAATCCGAACTTTGTTGAAAATCCTGAAGAAGCGATGTTTCGTAGTCTCTCCTGTAACTTCGTCAATCCAGCCTTCAATGCGAGTCTCTTCAGTGAAAAGTGACTATAGTGCGTCGTTGGACAGCCCTTGGAAAATGAATGAACAAGTTCCTGTGGTTGGCGAGATCGCGATTGGAATCAGGGAGTAAGCGATTGGGTGTAGTTAGCCATTTAAGACTCTGGTCCCATAAAATAACGTTCAACCGGTTCGCCGACCATGCTGAGCAGTTTTTCAAGGAACTCCAGAAAACGAAAACAAATTTCGAAACTTGCGCAGTATTAATGAGACGACGGAAACAGGTTTAACAACCCAACCTCTGCAAAACAACATGTGATAATGGCGCTTTCTGCTGTCCGCCATTTAAATATCTTCTTTATTTTTATTTTTTCCCCGCATGTAAAACAGGTTCGTCGAACGTTTCATCACGTGTGTGTTACCGTGTGCTTGCGCTCGCGTGTGTGAAGGTTTTTCAGCTTGGTATCACCCCTCCCCCTCATTAGCCAAACATACTTTCTGCCAAGTTGGAGAGAGAGACTGCTTAATTTCGCAGTTATTTTGTCTGTGTTTTTATTGGTTATTAAATAACAACAGATGGCGCACTCTGCGGTTCTTGAAAATATGTTGTATATATATATATACCAGAGAATTTTTACTAGCACGTCTTACGCAAACGATTCACAATTTTTTTTTTTATTCTGACGTGGTTCCAAGATACAGTGCAAAATAGATTATTGTCTACCATCGGCTGGACATTCCTACGTGAAGGGTAATGTGTATTTGAGAACTATAACCCCTCAGTGTGACACTATTGCGTAAATGTAGTTCATTGTGCCCAAATAGTATTGTTACAAGTCGCCAATAGCTTATAAACCATATATCTCTATTATTTCACTTATGCTGTCAGTGAGGTCAATATTTAATGCTCGTCTCAATTCTTATTAAATTCCTTATCACTGTCTATACTAGCTGCAGTCACTTGATTCTCGCTTATTATTTACAAATATATAATGAAAATGTCCGTTGTCATATGTTAACATAATGTCAAATGTCTGCCACTCACGCATCGAGTCCCACTTTTAGCCAGCCAGTCTCACTCTCTTCTCTCTCGATGCTCGCAGACTTCACTCGCTGACCACCGTCGTCGCTCGTCGCTCCGATGGTAACACACACCTGGCGCTAATGGCCGTCCGCGACTCCAGACTCCCGACACAGAGATACGCCACGGCTTATATATCTCAGTTGGCCGGGCCCAGAACGTTCTTACCCCCATGAGTCGTGTTGAGGGTGATAACCAGAAAATTCGTGCAGTGGCTATTCCAAAATATTTCATCTTCCAAGGACGGGAGTGGCACGAGTCCCGATAGCCTTATCGCCGCACGCGGCGCGTTTTACTCAGGAACCCTTTTGTATCTCTCGCCTTATCTTCTCCAGTTACCGGCGATATCAACGCACGCCAGAGCAGGAAACGTGAAGGCAACGAGGACAAAGGCGCCGCTTGTAACAGTGTCTCTTCATTTTTGTTGCATCAATAATTAAATGAAAATGAAATTTTCACATCGCCATGTGAGCAAGAGTTAGTCAATGAAATGATGTAAGCCAGCTGTCCTTATATACTCTGAAGAGCCAAAAAAAAACTGGTATAGGCGCGCGTATGCAAATAACAGAGGTATGGAATGGCAGGTTATCAAGATTTAAGTGAGTTTGAACGTGGTGTTATAGTCGGCGCACGAGAGATGGGACATAGCATCTCCGAGGTAGCGATAACATTTGGATGTTCGCGTACGGCCATTTCACGAGTGTACCGTGAATATCGGGAATCCGGTAAAACATCACATCTTCGACATCGCTGCGGCCGGAAAAAGATCGTGAAAGAACGCGACCAACGACGACTGACGAAAATCATTAAACGTGACAGACGTGCAACCCTTTCTCAAATTGGCGCAGATAGGATTTGTGGACTACCCTGCAGGATTCATGGTGTAAATTGCCTCCTGCATACCTTCAGACATTAGTAGTGTCCATGCCACGTCGTCTTGCGGCACTTCTACAAGTTTGGGGGACCCTACACGATATTAGGCAGGTGTACCAGTTCCTTTGGCTCTTCAGTGTAGTTTGATATATTGTCATGGCAAAAAAAAACACGTTTGTAAGCTTGGGTCTCCGGTGTCCTTGATCGCCAAGGCATGACGCTCACGTGGCGAGGGGCCGGACTGGCGACAGTTCGAGCCCAACTAAACTGCCTGACTCAGTTTTTCAAGAACCGAGTCAGCAACCTTATGGTTAGGAGCCGGACGCGTTGACTGGTCAAGAGGAAGATTCATAGACTCGACATCTAGTACCTAATGTCGAAGTTCGTTTATTTGATGCAAGTATCGCCAATGTCTTTCATTAGATGTTACCTCTTACGGACGTTGAAACGGTTGAAAATGTGGAGAAAGGGGATAGACGGAGAAGAAAGAGAGAGAGAGAGATAATTTTTCGTAGATACTTGTGTCACTGAACTGGCAAGTCTAAATAAGAGAGACTGAAACGACGTCAGTGTCCACACGTCTCAGTTGCGTGTTGCGGGAACGCCGTGGTTAGCCCTTCCTCGCATGACATCACGACGAATGCCTGTCAGTAAAGTTATGTTAGTCACAGTACCACAAGCACGACAACCCGGACACTATGAAACATATTCAACGGCCTATAAGAAGCTAGGTCAGTCTGACAAAATCGAAACTCCGATAGCAGGATAAAAATAGATACTATTTCTACATGTTGTCGTGTCGGGCTCGTCTGGGTACGCAAATAATGCAAATACAACATTACAAAACGAAAGTTCGTGCATATTTACGTACTGCAGTAAATAATAAACAAACTAACGTGGCGCCAAAATAACCTCAGTTTTTCAATTACGTTGTTTTCGTATGCATTAAAATCTTGTGAGAAGTGAATATTTCGTTTATAGTAAGTTTTATGCCGCAAATAATGAATGTTACATTAATGATTTGTCATTGTAGGATTTTCCATCAACCAATGACAGCACTAGTCAGATATTTTCGGAGTATTGTCAACAAGAAATTAAATATAGGTCTACTATGAAATTTCGTCATTCTCTCACGTCGTGTCGGGCTATCGTGTCGCTCGTCTTGCTATTGGTACTCCAGCATCGTAGTTAAAAAATTACTAGTTGCTTAATTTCGAATTCGTGCGCAATTTCATTTGACTTTAACAAGGATGTTTCGTTGTATGGTTTTTCATGTGCTTGTGGGATGTGTGTGTCAGCAGAATGTCTTAAGAGTAAATCATGTTTAACAAGATAATACTACAGCACTAATAAAATACAAAACATTCGCACACAGTTTATTTGTGTAAAACTTAGTTGACAAATGCTTGCTAACTCTGAACTCGCAGTTATGACTACCTCTCTCTTTCTCTATTACGTCCCGATGTTCCTGTATTGGTAATAATGCTAATAAAACGGGTTTATTGAGATAGTTGACTTGCAAATGAATTTATAAAAAACTGCCGTACGCATCAGTCTTTTCTTTACAAAATATTCTGAAGATAAACGTTGCTGCTGACTACAGTCGAGGGGCCGCGGCGGTAGTGGTCAGATTATTCGCCTCCCACATAAGCGAACCGGGTTCAATTCCCTTTGGGATCGTTTTGTTCATCTAAATTATGTAATAATCGTGAAGCTGCCCCGAAGTGATTGGCTATAGCTTAGCGAAATCTTGTACCGCGCGTATGACGGTAATTCGCGTGGGCGCGTGTACAGTGGCCGGCAGTTCTCTGGGTGCGCGAGCTCCCTAGTCCTGTCTTGAAGGGTGTCCAGTACAGACAGGTCTATAATGGCTGTGCGACAACCGTATAAGAGCAGGATGACAGCCCGAGACATAAAGTTTGAAAATTTCACATTATGACAATAACGTGCGCTCTTACGCACACAACTATGAACCATGCTGCAATATAGTTAACAATAAAGCATATAAACTTACAAAAGAGGCACATAAATATTAAGTAAATTTTGTACATAGAATCGTGTAATGGGATTCAACAAGACGTATGTATTCAGCATTTTGTATTTCTTTTTAAGTTTATAACGAGTATAAGTGAGCGTTAACAATGTGCTGAGATAATGAATATAGTGAATCTCCAGGAAGTATACAATGAATGATAAGGCGTGCTGTAACATACATATGATTTCCAGCGTAAACTACATTACCAAATGATCTATAAACTAAAATCTGTAAATATTAATAATCATGACAAATGGCATTAGATGTAATAATATTTTGTACTATATAAAGTTAATAGACTGTTCACAGTAAAGTGAGCACTTGTGGAAGTCCTCTAATTTGGAATAATAGTCAATAAGTAAATTTTATTTTAGACTTAGATGACATCTTCCGAGTAAGGTGGAAAAATGCACACTGTGTTTATTACTGATATTGCAATATTTATTTAAAAAGGTGGTTAAAGGATAAAAAATGGCTTGAAGGAAAAAGTATTTAGGACCTCAAAAGTGCTCACTTTACTGTGAACAACCTTTAACAATATTTACAAAGTAGTGATGTTGACTGAATATATTTTACAATTACCCTAACAGATGGCTTGGCCAGTGGTGTCAGCCCACTGGTGCATATCGGGAAAATCTGCTGATTTTGCACAAACTAGCTCATCCCCCATAAGTTCGTCTATCGGAATGCACAAAGTATAATAGTAATTAGAAATGAAAGAGTATTAAGCTTTTACACAAACATCAGCAGTGTAAATAACGTCTTTTAAAACCCCATCATTGGTCGCGTATGAGCATTTCTCTCGCACTAAAAAATAATATGGCGCTATTTTTACAGAAGATAACAGTCAAGCTTGTTGCCAGGAATGATGCAAGCAATCTGGTGGCCAGGAATTANCATAAGTTCGTCTATCGGAATGCACAAAGTATAATAGTAATTAGAAATGAAAGAGTATTAAGCTTTTACACAAACAACAGCAGTGTAAATAACATCTTTTAAAAGCCCATCGTTGGTCGCGTATGAGCGTTTCTCTCGCACTAAAAAATAATATGGCGCTATTTTTACAGAAGATAACAGGCAAACTTGTTGCCAGGAATGATGCAAGCAATCTGGTGGCCAGGAATGATGCATCATTGACCTTAAGACAGGGTGTGGTTTACTCATGTGCACAGTGTGTGAGCATTTTGTTTTCATTGGGCGACCATTCACGTTCATTAAAACTGGAGCAGACAGATGTGAATATTATTATTGATACTTATAGTGTTACAGTTACAGATGAAGTAGGCAAATAAATAGATACATATTGTTCATGCAAAAATTGCACTTTACACTGTAAATTAACGTAATACTTTCAATTGTCGTGGACAGGTTTTACCGAATGTGATAATACTTAGGGGCCTTAGTATTAAAAATTGTACAGCTTTAATAACCNTTGTCGTGGACAGGTTTTACCGAATGTGATAATACTTAGGGGCCTTAGTATTAAAAATTGTACAGCTTTAATAACAAAACATTTTACCTTCAAGCACTTCATAATGTGAAAGGCCAATAGATAAGATACACAGAAAATCTGTAGGCCTAATATCTTCTACAAACACTGTCTCGATTTCATTATAATGCTGGTGTGTAAACATGTTCCATATGCAAATGCTTAAGCAGTTCTTAAAAAAGTAGATTTTCAACAGCATTAAATTTAATTCCCCCCCTAACCCCCCAAAGAAAACAANTTCCATATGCAAATGCTTAAGCAGTTCTTGAAAAAGTAGATTTTCAACAGCATTAAATTTAATCCCCCCCTAACCCCCAAAGAAAACAAAATGTACCGAATTTATAATGGCTCTACTAAAGGCGAACCATGGTAAACGTCATCAGTATAGGAGTCTTTATTATTTCCCGTTCTCTGATGTGAATGACTTTGCTGCACCTCTGCGAGTTATCATTCTATTCCATCTTCAGTCAGGTACATTAGCTGCTACTGATGTTTTCCGAACAGCCAGTTCACGGATATCGACTGCGCGCGCATCCCCTTTTCACCCCTTTTTCGCCTTTTCTTCAGCGACCCCGCTTCCATACATACACGATCTGTGACTTGCCTTGATAACTGCCGGTTAACATATCCTAGAGAGACATTTTGGTCTGCATAGTGAAGAGCCGCAGGGCTATCCATATAGGTCCGCGGGCGACATGCGGCCCACCAGACTTAAGGCTGAACCATGGACAAAATATTTGATCAACTATTTTTTTAATATACTTATTTGAGTACAATTACGTAATTTAACGTCAACGGTAACTATTACTGGCATTAAACTAGTAATAAAATTATATATTATTTAAATACCCTATTATAAGTGAGCTACGACTTTGTCATAAGTGAGTATAGCCCGCCAAACGTTGTAATTATTCTTAAGCTGCCCAATGGGAAAACTAATTGAATAGTCCTTAGGTGAATAGGCTGGGGGCGGGGGATTTGGGTGCAGGGGAGCTGCGGTGCAGTGCACTACCGCGATTAAAAANCCTTAGGTGAATAGGCTGGGGGCGGGGGATTTGGGTGCAGGGGAGCTGCGGTGCAGTGCACTACCGCGATTAAAAATATTGCAGAAGTAGTTGCAAACCACATACCTTGCAACAATTCAGAGGAAAATATCGTGCATATTAATAAAAAATAACGTATTAAACCCGTAGGCCTACATGATGCAGAGACGCAAGTTATGTGAGGGTTTGCGGTCAACTAAACATTATTGAAATCCTCGTTCGAAGGAAAAAATCCTTTGCCCATGACTGCATGTATCTCGACGTAACCACTGAGTGGAGGCAGCGGAATTTTTCCAGTAATGTTGACAGTGAATACGACAAGTGGTTTAGTGTTTTTACGTCGTGTGAAAGGTGCCATGTTTAAAATATGGTGACCACTTTAGGTTGTTACAGAGCCAAACATTTTTTATACATGTTGAGGATAGTTAATGGTTTCCTGAAATATCGATGATAATTTAATGTATATACGAAACCATTTTTTTTTCAAGCACAAAAGAATATTAACTGACAATATTGATTGCTAAAAATTTCAAAGATTTATTTTAGCGCAAAGTTTGGCCTCACCTGAAGTGTTTATTAGTCACAGGAGTGGCGTGGCATGTTGTGATTTCTTTGTACCCCGACTCTTGGCTCACCTGTGTTAGTTTTCACTTATAACAGTTTTGACTTTACATGCTTTTCTCAAAATTTTAAATTGAAATACGGCGAACCTCGCAACAGATTTCCAAGGAATATTCTTCGTGACATTCTNTGGCTTTACATGCTTTTCTCAAAATTTTAAATTGAAATACGGCGAACCTCGCAACAGATTTCCAAGGAATATTCTTAGTGACATTGTAATGACATAGATTGTTTTTAACTGAAGCAGGACACATTAATTTTGTTCAAGTTTTGAGATTTGTACGAAAAAAGTAATGAATTTAAAATTCTTGGAACTCATTCTATAATTTTATGTCACAACGAAAAAGAAAAAATGTAATGAACTAAACACGTAAAAAATAATTTTATGCTTTTGAATGCTAAGAGGATTCATCGCTCGGTGATAATTCCTACTAGGCCTGGCCAACCAGCTCGAACTGCTTGGTTCCTGTTATGTTTAACGACGCCCACACAACGGGTAGCTCTGAAATCTACCTACCTCTCTTCTCTTACCTGGTTTTTGTATTGCTACTCCCTCATCTGACAGACCTGCCTCTACTTCTTCCCTTCACTATTATAGGAACGTCGTTTCTCGCATACTTCATCGAAGACCTAAAGTAGATCAACAACATTCCGTAGCGCTGGTGAGAAATGGCAACAGTGAGGCGCAGTCTAGTCGGGTATTATGACCAGCTGCTAGTGTCCACAGTAACCGCCCTTCGTAACACGAACAGCAGCTAGACGAGCTGGCAGTAACTCAGCCAGGTGCTGATAGGTCTCCACGGGTATCTGAAGCCATGCTGTCTGCAGTGTGGCCCACAAATGTTGAAGGGTGCGAGGCGAAGGAGACAGACAGCGAACACGACGATCGAGGTGGTCCCACAGATGTTCAATCGGGGCTGTTTGGCGGCCAGGGAAGAACTTTTAAGTCTTGATCGTGCTCTTCCAGCCACACGCGGACATTCTAGCCGTGTGGCAAGGCACATTATCGTGCTGGAAGATCCCATACGCCCGAGGAAAGACAATCATTATGTACAGGTGGACGTGATCGCCGAGGATGGATTCATAACCATATCGATCAAGAGTGTCTTCCACACGGATGATGGGACCTACAGAATACCACGAGAACATTCCCCAGATCATAACACTGCCCCCACCGCCTTGTGTTCGTCCAGCAATAAATACAGGGTGTCGGTTTTCCGACGTTTCTCGCCGGACACGCTGACGTCCATCCGTTCTATGTAGCTGAGAACGTGACTCGTCGGAGAAGGCTACCCATCGTCAATCAGCAGCGGTGCAGTCTCCATACTGTCGAGCTAATTACAGTAGTTTTCGTTGATGCACCTGTGGTCTCTCAGTCTACTCCGGGGCCCCATTCGCAGAAGGGTTCGCTGAACTGTTGCGGTGGACACGCGCATTGATGCCCCATGGTTCATTTGAACGGTGAGCTGTTCCACTGTAGCCTGTCGGTTGGCCTTCACGCACCGTCGTAGTTGACATTCACCTCGGACATCAATGGCGCGTGGAGCTCCGCAGTTTCCACAAAGGTTATTCCCAATGCTGTCATTCGTCCACTCACGATACACCTTTACCACAGAGGCATTTGAACAGTTAACAAACATCGCTGTTTCCGAAATGCTACCTCCCTTGGCCCGAACGTCGAAGATGATCCCCATTTTGCGACTCGGTTAACCGCTTCCCTTACCCATAACAGCAGGAAGCGCCAGCCTGTTGGTCGCATTATATACCCGCTTCACCAGCCTACGTCATGGGCCATACGTCATGGGCTACGCGCTGCAGATGGCACTTCTAGCAGGTGGTCATAATAATATGATTCGATCGGTGTTAGCTGCCCGCCCATACATCCAGTCACAAGGGGAATCCATAATAAAACATTTTAAATGCCTCAAGGTCACGTCCGATTATAAGGAATCATTGTGATGGGCCACCCCAAGACTGCGATATGCGTTTACGAGAAGCTGGATTTCTCGCTAATTAGATTTGTATCAGCAGGATATTATTACACGCGACGTAAGCCAATAGATTAGACTACAGACGACACTTTTNCATGGGCCATACGTCATGGGCTACGCGCTGCAGATGGCACTTCTAGCAGGTGGTCATAATAATATGATTCGATCGATGTTAGCTGCCCGCCCATACATCCAGTCACAAGAGGAATCCATAATAAAACATTTTAAATGCCTCAAGGTCACGTCCGATTATAAGGAATCATTGTGATGGGCCACCCCAAGACTGCGATATGCGTTTACGAGAAGCTGGATTTCTTGCTAATTAGATTTGTATCAGCAGGATATTATTACACGCGACGTAAGCCAATAGATTAGACTACAGACGACACTTTTNGCTAATTAGATTTGTATCAGCAGGATATTATTACACGCGACGTAAGCCAATAGATTAGACTACAGACGACACTTTTACTTTTCTCCTTTCCCATAAGGAAACTGCGCAGGAAAGCCCTGAGAATGCCATTATTTTTTCTTTGAATAAATTTAATAGGATAAAAGAAAAAATAGTGGCTGTAGATCATTGTTTTTTTTAATAGCTTTTCTGAAAAAAGTCGTATTCCGAGAACATTTATTTACTTAGAGACACGTATACACGCAAAATCTGATCTTACATACAGTATTTAACGAGGGAGTCCCCTTAAAACTTCACCGATAATTTGCACCAATTGTGTGTTTGCTAGGCACCGGCAGCACGTTACAAACCTCGCGCCCATTGCAGGCCGGTCCCTGTGTGCTGCAGATCCACTGTCACCGGTCCTCACCGGCACTCTGCGATAGTAGTTTTAATGACACGTGGTTTTTTCTCTTAGAGAGAGAGACAGAGACAGACACACACAGAGAGAAGCAGTCGTGTAAAAGTGCTCTGCGACAGGCATGATGATGACCATTGGTAATTACTATCCCCCGGCAGATGTCTGGTATGCTCCCAGCGTAGGGAAGCTGAGAAGAGAGGCTGTCTGTCCGAGATTGACTGGCCATGTCAGCTGACTCACAATCACCTAGTTTTATGATGTGCGTGTTACAGGAGAGCACTGAGGACGGTCACAAAAAGACACGCTTTACAGCAAGGAATGCAAGACTGTAAAAACAGTTTAACCAAGTTANAGCACTGAGGACGGTCACAAAAAGACACGCTTTACAGCAAGGAATGCAAGACTGTAAAAACAGTTTAACCAAGTTAGCGAGGAAGTTAAAAAAAATATATTGCCGTCTTTAACCATTTAAAATGCCAACTGCAAAGAGCAAGAAAATACTACTTCAAGAGTGAAAAATGCATTTACAGGATTCGCAGAGCCACAAAGAGTGGCCAAACGAAAGTAGGAGTTATGTAATATGTAGANGAGCACTGAGGACGGTCACAAAAAGACACGCTTTACAGCAAGGAATGCAAGACTGTAAAAACAGTTTAACCAAGTTTGCGAGGAAGTTAAAAAAAATATATTGCCGTCTTTAACCATTTAAAATGCCAACTGCAAAGAGCAAGAAAATACTACTTCAAGAGTGAAAAATGCATTTACAGGATTCGCAGAGCCACAAAGAGTGGCCAAACGAAAGTAGGAGTTATGTAATATGTAGAAAAAAAACGTATTAACTCGTATCATTACGCAGTGTAGATGGGGTTTCCATCATTCATATCACCCATTTATGTGTCTAATGCATGAACAAATTTTGGGTTTCCTTTCACGTTGCCAAGAAGAGCATCATATACTTTTCCTGTGATTCTAAATAGTGGCATTGCTTTTCCTGATAATCACTGAAATTGGACCACTATAAGTTATTGTTCCATAGTTATTCCCTTTTATCTTGGCAGTACTACCTAGTAACCATTTAAAGTCATTCATTTGTAGATATTGTCAGCGATTTTGTAAGATAGTAGTACCTTGATATGTTTATTTTTAATATATTTCCGGTATTATGAAACTAATCCGAAAAAATAAACATACAAAAAATATGGTGTTATTACAGAGAGCATGAGTTAACTAATTTTAAATGGATAAGCTAATTTGTATCTAAATGGCTGCCTCGTTACAATCCGTGCTGCGTAATACAGCTACGGAACAATCAAACCAATTTGAACACAACTTTTGAGTGCTGGCAGCGCTATTGTGTGCTCTAAACATCCTAATTAACAACAACTTTAGTGCATCCTGTTGAAAGATGTCACCTGGAAATTTATCTTAAATGTCATGTCTCAGTAACTTCCCTTCACAATTAGCATGCAAACCGTACAGTGGAAGACCACCTAAAATTTATGTTAAGTGGTATCTTGTTTTCAAAGCGATGGTGGTGTTGTAGTGTTATATGCCATATTTATAGTACCATTAAACTGGTTTTATGAAATCTTGGTGTGCTAAAATAGTGTGCACCAACTTCACATTTTGGAAGGAACTGTCATCAAAAAATTATTGTTATAGTCTTATTTCATATCTCAGGAACTATTTGACCTATTATTTAAAGTCTGGTGTAAAATTCTTTCTGCTTAGACGTTTAACACGATTGTCTCTTTTGTGTCTCGGTGTACCTCATCAAAGTTACTTGCATATAGGCCTATGTGTAAAGTAAGTTAATTAGCTACCTATTTCGGTAACGTACCTTGTTTTTCCGTAAGTTATATTACATCACATTAATGATTCTCCCGTCAGGTGCTAGGAGAACAGGTTTGGTATGTGAACTAACTTATGAGCTTGCCAAGTAGGTATGCCCATGTGAGCGAAAATCCTCCCTCCAAATATAGTCCTGTCACCTTTAGACTGCCTCTGATCCTTCAAGAAGGAACTGCAATCCCTTAAATCCGAAAATGTACTCGGATGGAATGAGTTTTTATACACGGTATGAAAACCCATTGCCCCTGATCACACGCGTCGAAGACTGTGACCTCGATTGAATTTCTTTCCAGAGCCTTCCCCGACTTCAGCCTGGTGCTTGTAACAGATAATTTGTGAGAGGACACAGCAATCGCAATAGTACATGAATGGAAACATATTGTTAGCCCACTGCTTTGTCCCGTGTGAGCGAGTGGAAGAGGACAGAGTAGTGATATGGAAGCGGGCGGGGAGTCACAAGGGATGTTTGAATGACAGGCGAGCGATAATCAAAAACTTGCTGCCGCGATAAATCTTTTGCGGTTAGCGCGCTCCTGGCCTTCAGCTGGTTGAATTTACGTGTTTATCATAAGAATGTTCTGGTTTTGATAGTCCTTGCCTCTCTCGGCATGACCCTTGCCTCTCTCAGTATGACTCGCGATGCGGCGAGCCTTCCAGATAAAGGCCAGCGATAGTGTAAAGCGCACGGGCTTCCTAGCCGGAGTAGTTTTAATGAGAGTTGAAGAGTGTCTGGAGTTTGGGCGATTGCGCGACCTTGAGCGATAGACGATGAACGAGAAGAGCTTCGAGTGGCGCGAGAAGTGACCAGCGGGAGGAAAATCTGTGACTGCGAATATCGATGAGTGCGACTGGCAGACTAGTCTACTGACTGTGCTCATTGAGAAATAATTAGATTAATAGGGGAGATAGACCGATTAATACTGTAAATAATAACTGCGTGAATAAGTAATAAGATATTACATCTCGTGTGGCAGGTTGGGCCTTAAAATGTATTTAAGTGGGCTCGAGGATGCAGCTGTAAGAAATTCGCCGCTAACAATCCACGAGATGAACACGTGACTTTTTTTTTTTGTATTGTTGTCTCTTGGAATAGGCGGACTTCTGCTCCGGCCGGCAGATGAGGTATAATGACCACTTTGTCTTTTGACTCTTCCACTCACCCGCCTTTCCCTTCTTCCCTTCAACTTCGCTTAAATGTAACCTTTCCGTATGCGTCAGAAAGAACTACAGTCGTTTCTGGCGTAAGGGTGAAGACGTATATGTAATGGAATATATGTTTTAAAAGTTGACATTGAAATTAACTGTTTTTAATTTTGGAAATGTGAATATTACTACTGAAACTAGGATCCAAGCTGATATAAGGCTGTTCACGGCAAAGTGAGCACTTTTCAGACCCTATTTACTTTTTCCTTTCAGTCATTTTTTTTATCCTTTAACTACCTTTTTAAGTAAATATGCACGTGTAAGTAATAAACACAGTGTGCATATTCCACCGCACTCAGAAGTTAATGTATATTTTAAAATAAAATATATTTATTGACTATTATTCCAAATGAGAGGGCTTTCAAAAGCGCGTACTTTACCGTGAATAGCCTATAGAATGGGACATCCAATTTTCCCTAAAAGAGTTTTTATCTGTATTTCAAAACACTTCAGTCCAGATTCACAATCGCGATTGGATGATTTTAATTGCTACTCGTTTTAAGTGCCTGACCACGAATTGCAGGAATGCAGTCAGTACCTGTGTAGCGTAATTCTGATTGGCTCAGCTAATAACATAAAAGTGTTTTCATGCAGATACACTTCCAGTGATCCATGGACAACTGCAAGTGTGCACAGAAGATATTGAAATCTAATCAGCGTTGAACTCTTCGCAAAAATAGGGCGTGTCTGCTGATAGAGTATTGTTATATTATTACCGACTACCTTATTTACTGTTGTCAAGAAACTGTGGTCCCTGCGAGTAAGAGTATGGAGGCCGTTAGATTGCGATTCAAATTGACACGAGGCTTCCAGTTAACTTATCTAATGTTCACGCGTTGCCTCATAGTTTACCAAGTGTACTCATTGCTTACAGTGTTTGTCAATTGCTAAGTCGACCATAATCGAAAGTAAACCGAGATTGGGTTGCGCTACCATTTTAGAAAGCGAGAAGGGACAGTAAGTAGCTTTTGTAAAGCCACATCAGTAGGAGCAGAGCAGTATTCCATCTCTTTCAGGCTACTAGGTACGGTTTAGATAGTAACCCGCGACACTCAGCAGTTTTTTTTCTAAAAAGACAAATATTCAGAAAATTACAACTGAAAAAAAAATATAGAAAAACTAAGTTTTAAATAACTTTTTTTGAAAACTTGAGGTTTTCGTTAGTGATTCTGGTTTTTTGCGTAGCTACTAAAAACTTGCAAATAAAATCTCGAAAAATAAATTATTTTAGACACATTTTCTCATAAATTATAAGAAGTAGTTACGACACTTAGACATACGGATCCTGATACATTTTAGTGGACGAATCCAGTGGTGGTGTTTTGTAGCACGGGCTTGGTAGGACTGACTAGGCAGACCTCCCGTTGTAGCACAGTTCGTGTACCGATTGTTGAATAAGCTGGTTTGTATTTGTTACATTTACATATGTACTTACTTGTTACACATCGTTAAAACAATCTTACTGTATCAGTTATATTTTTATTAGGACCTATTAATTTTAATTTAACCGGTGATGATAGGGTATTTTTAAATATGACTGTCGACGGTGAAATATCCCTAAATTCCAGCTGCAATTTGAAAGGTTTTAATGTGGGCGTCACTATCTTTTAAATGTAGATATAGAAAAAAAAAAAAGTGAACTTTCTTGCATACCGACAGCTTCAGGCAGTAAAACATGAACTTAATAACAGGACTGCTTTGAGATATAGTGACTAAAATTCCTTCCTCTGAATTGATTTCTTTAAAACACAAACAAGCTTTTGAGATTTCGAGCTTTTGAGAACCTCATCAAAAGTACTTGGATATTTATGTGTAGAGGAGAGCAGACTAATTAGTCGGTAACGTCATTTTTATCTTCTGGGTGATTTCATTTAAACTTTAGGATTGTATTTATCTATGTTTGAAAATATTTATTACATTTTGGAAATGTTTCGCGTGAGTTTAGCTGGCCAGACTGAGCTGTAATAATGTTACATACGTGAGGTGAACCATTCAAAGCGCTATATTCATAACCTCTAGAAACTGGATCTCAGTTTGTGAGCCTCCCTTCCCCACAGTTCTTCTAGACAAAAGTATTCACTGAGTTTTTTTGCTGGTTATGTGTTACTGCCACCTGTGTTATCTGCCCGTGTGTCAACAGACAGCGAAACTTTCCCGCATAAAGGACAGAACAGGAGCTGGGAGAGAAAGAGAGAACTAATTAAAAAGTTGGGTCCCTGGAGCGGCAAAGTTTGGACCGAAAGCAGGGCAGTCCGTATTTTGAGTAAAAGAACGATTACATAAAGTTGCGCTCGCTCTCCGCTGTTGAAGGAACTTTTACTGTTGGTTCGGGAGTTGGAAAGTTGAGACACGCGCCTGTAGTGCTGTTCTTCACTTGGGGAAGTGGCGCGGGCTGGTGTATGTGAACAGCTACTTTTCTTCCGCTCTGATAAGATAACTGGGCTCCCTCAGGAATACAAAGTATGTTATCAGTTAAAGTAGGAACTTTCGAAGCCAGGTAACTTCATAAAAGAAATTCATAACGCAAGTTAGTAATCCAATGCTCAGAAATCGACACCTAAACTCACACAAGCACGCATTCTATGCCAGCAAGTGAATTTTTTGTGTTCATTTTTGATAAGTTGTTTTACACAGAAATGTGTAGTATGCAGTAAGTAAAATACTGTTACAAGACGCCAGAGGGACGTATCCGAGTTCGTGAGGGATGGAGTCTTAAAAATAAAATCACTAAATTTGATTTTTAATTTATTCACACAACTATTATTTACAACATTAAACTACCTACTTCACTATTTCGCTTGTTATTCTTAGTGAGCGAAATATTTAATTTCTGTCTCAATTCTAATTAAAGTCTTTATGAAAATCTCTATAATGGTTACAGTCACTTAATTCACACTCATTATTTACACATATTCAATCTGTCTATTGTTCATCGTTCAAAATGTCTGTCACTCGTGCATCCAGTTCAACAGTCCCGCCCGCCAGTCTCTCTCTCCACTGTACCGATACTCGTAGTCGGCTGACTTCACTCCCGCTGGTCACTCCCTCAGCCACTCGTCGCTCTGCTGGCTCGTCGCCTCGCTGTCTTCGCACACAGAGGGTGGCCACCCCTATTATTTATATGTAGGCGCACAGTCTTAACACTGGTTTTTTAATATGTTGAAGATCTCGTTAAAACTAAACATTGTTCAGAAAATCGTGGTTTTATTCAACGCCGTTTTTGATATGGTGCGAAAATACGAATTATGAACTCGATTTTCAAGAACGGATATCCCCCTTAGGGATTGGGGCAGGCTATAAGTTGCAATACATAAGTCTCCCCATTTCCCACAAAAATTCACCTTCCAAAATATTTTGGGTGAGTTTCCGAACAACCCGTATACATGATGTAGATCTAAATTTGACCAACAAACTTCTGCTGCAGATTAATCACGAAAAAATAAGATGAAAACATATTTATACACCCTATGGTATAAAGTGTATCCTAAGGACGTTGCACATCTTCGAACTTGGCCATGAAGCACCAGTGTATTATAAATATTGGATAAAATATTTAAGATAGAACTTTGAGTGTATGGGTAATGTATAACGGAACAAAGATCTCCAAACACAGCTTGTCGCTGCCATCAAATTATTTAATGGAAATAACTATGAATACTACCCTTATTTTTACTTAATATCCATGACGCGATAGCATACTTGTGATTTAAAAGATGGGTTATTAATTCGTAATTGACAATATCACAGGTAGGTCAGGCGACTGGATGACGGGCACAATGGATGTTCCTTAGAGAGCCCGTGACTCGATGGATGTAGCCCATAGGCGCAGACTCTTTGGGGGGGGGATGCTCTACTTCCTACTAGTAAGTGACAGGACCCCCGTAAACTCGTGGCAAGTACATCATTGCAAATTCATAATAGGCACAAACAAATTATAAAATTACCTATATTTTAGGTTAATATGAGTGAATAAAAATTACTGACTGTAATTAAAGCTTCAGGCTAGGGCACAGTAAACCTATCGTTTTGAAATGTGTCTAATTCGACCGCTACCTCCCCAGTTCGACATCGGTGCACGTCAGAACTTATCAGTGGCGTGTATTCATTAGACGCTAGGTAAGCACTGCCTACCCTGTGCTATTGCTGTAATATATATTATTTACCAGTCCCGAGAATCCATATTTTTATAAACACTGCAGGAAAATCTTTTGTTAGACATTTTTATAGTAAATCGTATTCGCAAAATAAGTGGTTGACGGGAGCTGTCCATTACTTGGTAAACTATTTAGTTGGCCATGTATACGTTTTGCCAAAGAAAAAAATGTGTGGAGCAAAACTGGTTACAGTGATATGGGCAATTTGCACAAAGCTGTAAAGAAACATTGTTTGTCCCAGACTCATGTGCAAACAATCGTTTGTGAGAAAACCTTTGGCAAAATTATGATTGACCGCTNAAAAAAAAAAAAAAAAAAAAATGTCATCAACAACACAATGAACTTGTTAAAAATGACAGAGAAATCTTGAGACTTTTGTAGATGTGGTTTGTTATCTAGCAAAGCAGAAACTTCCTTTCAGAGGTCACAACGAAGAACATGATTCAAGAACCAGTCAGTATGATTTAACTTTGAAACATCATCTTGAAACTTCCTCAGTTTTTACTGGACTCAAATCTAATACAAAATGATTTGATTTATAGTGTATCCCTTGTCGTCAGCGAACGCATAAGTAATGTAATTGAAAAAACTAAATTTGTTTCTATTAGCCTTGATGAAACAACAGATATAAGCAATCAGGCCAACTTCCCTGCATATTTCGGTACACTGGGGAGGATGGTCAAGTTCAAGAAAGGTTTATAGGTTTTTTTGATGTGTCTGGAAATCGCTCTGCCGAGGCCATTTACAACGTTGTCGGCAAATTAGTGGCTGATTACAGCTGCGAGAAAAAAGTGACAGCTGAAAGCTATAATGGTTCTGCTGTTATGGCTGGACATTTGAATGGCCTACAAGCGAAAGTGAGACAAAAGTGTCCCCAGGCAATTTTTGTACATTGCATAGCTCACAGGTTAAATTTGGCGGTATCACAATCTTCATGCTCAATAAAAGAATATAGAATTTTTTTCAGTACATTGAGGATTGGCGGAATTTTTTGCGAATTCCACAAAACGAACAAAGACCCTTGATGATGTGGTAAATAAGAGATTGCCAGAGATTCAGCTACGCGCTGGAATTTTAAGTCGCGTTTAGTTGGCTCAGTACACGAATACTGAGACGATTTTATTTGTGTGTTGGAGAAAATCAATGGCCCTGATGAAAACTGGGACCAGGAATCTGTCATAAGTGTCAAAGGTTTTCTAGCTTCATTGGACGACTTTAATTTCAATTTTCTTTCGAAGGTTTTTGCAGACATTTTCCCTAATACAGATGTTTTGTACGATATTCTTCAAGCTAAGCTACATGACATTGGGTACTGCACTACGAAAGTAAAGGAGTTCTCTAACCTACTGCAAACCAAAATAAACTTTTTGGTAGCAAACAAATGCCAAACCAGAAGCTGAAGCACAAGAGTTGAACAGAAAACGTTTTAAGTACAGTGATGGTCGTGATCTTAAAACATTTTGTAGGCGTATGTATTATGACATTATTGACACAGTTATTCAGCAAATGGACGACAGATTTTCCAGTTTAGAATCTCTGCAGTTTCTAGAGCTTCTAGACCCAAGCAACTTTAAAAAACATCAAGAATGTTTTCCCGAAACTAGTTTGCAGTGTGTCTTAAATCTGCATGGTAATTTTTTTGATGTTGCACTGCGAGCACAACTTGTTGCAATTTATATATCCCGTGAAGTTTTATTTTTCATCCTTTCTAACAGATTATTTATAGCATATTTATAAGTGGTTACGTTTGCAAACTGACACTAACTATTCCCGCCAATAGTGCCTCCACAGAAAGAAGTTTTTCAGCACTGACGAGAGTAAAGACGTACCGCCGCAGCACACAACAAGACTTTCAAAGTTGGCGTTATTGTCCATGGAAAAATATCTGCTGTGTGAAATGCAGAGTGAACAAGACTTTTATGACTGTGTAATAAATGAGTTTTCAAAGAAAGAGAGAAGAGTTGAGCTTTCTAATTTTACATATCCGTAGTATTCATAAAATTGAACTGTCCGAATTTTAGTATTTGTACAAGTGTTATATATGTATTTTCTTATTTAGATAGTATGTATCAACAACTGATAAATTGATTATTGCATATTATATTATGGATATTTCGCCCCTAAGGTATTATGTTTTTTTAGTGTCTTGTAGTATGTTATGTTCTTATCTGCATATTTCATTTTTTTATTTTATAGATGAAACTATATAAATTTGTGCGCACGCATATATGTGTATTCTTATGTAATGACCCTCTCTTGCAGCTTACCCACACAAAAATTTCACCACACGCCACTGGAACTAATATTTGGCCTTTTCAATCATGTGTGTGCAACTGCTAGACGTTATGGACGTCATCCCACACACGTTATTTACAACAATAGCTCAGCGCTTGCGTTATTTACTTCTGTACATAATTACAGCAGAAATAAGACATACAGTGACGGACAAAAGTATTCGTCCAGAGAGAATGGTAAGCGAAATATCAATATTATATCTACAATGGAAATAATTAACAAGTGATTGTCTGCAGAGGTGTCAGGAATAGATAAATGAAACCTTCTGATTGCAGAAAATTAATGTATTTTATACAGAAAACGAAAATATACATGAAGTCTCCTGAAGGGACATTTCTTGCGTGGACATAAATATTCGTCCATTCACTGACTATTACAAAACAAAACCATTAATATTGATCTCAATACTAAGTTTGCATACCCTTCCTGTTTATTATTGCTTTAAGCCTTTTTGGCATGGAGTGCACAAGGTTCCGTGTAATATTCGAGGCAATATTGTTCCATTCTTTCTGAAGTAACTCTTTCAGTTGTGGTTTGTTGGTGATGTGGTGTTTCCCCAGCCTTTTCTCCAACTCACTCCAGAGATGTTCTATCGGATTAACATCTGGTGACTGAGGAGGTGTTCTCAAAGTATGTGGAGTGTTGTAAAGCAGCCACAGGCGTACAATTTCCGCCGTATGCTTGGGGTTATTGTCGTATTGGCAGCGAAAATCATTTGCAATACCTAATTTTTCTGCTTTCTTCCTTAGATTGTCTTTTGAGTATTTGAAGATACACGGATCTGTCTATATTCCCTTCCATGAACACCAGTTCCCCCACTCCTGAGGCCGACGTGCACCCCCAAATCATGACCCCACCACCTCCATGTTTAACTGTGGTCTGCAAGTTCTTTTGTTCAAACTCAGCATACCCTGCACGATTCAGAACTCTTCGTACGGTTCGTGACGTAACTTGTTCTTGTAAATATTTGTTCACTTGAGCTGTTATGTTGGACGAACTCGTTTTTGGATTCTTTTTAATATAATTCACCACATACCTCTGCTCCGTGTGTGATAGCTTCTGCGGACGGCCGCTTCTTTCCTTGTTGGTGGGCACTGTTTGATCTTGAAATCTTTATACAACACTTTTGACGGTCGAGCAACTTCTTCTCACAATGTTTGCAATATCAGAAAATGGTTTTCCTTCTCATCTAAGTCTTGTTATAGTTCCCCTTTCTTCAACGGACGTTTCCTTAGATTTTCGCCCCATCTCACGACACTGTTCCACTGCAGCAGGTCGAACATTCACTATCTGACCACGGAACTCGACTGAAGCCGCAGAACTGATAAATGTTAGCGGAAAGAGCCCATACACACTTGTAAACGTCAAGCGGATGAATACTTTTGTCCAAGCATGCCCAGCGACACATCATCATAATTTGAGACTTTAGAGTACTTGCTAGTTGATTCTGGAATTGTTGCGGGTAAACACTTAGATAACGTTCATTCTTTCATATGATGTAATATAATTGTGTATCTATGGTCGGAACATGGGATATTATACACGTTATTATTGTAAATGCAAGAGAGTGAATGCTTTTGTCCATCACTGTATGTATTCGCTTGGCACTGTTGGTAAATTGCGACTCAGTGCCTCCGAATAGACAGTTTCAAATGTAACTTGCTAAAAAATTGGCGTAAGTGTTTACACATTTTAAATTGGTAAGTCTACTATGCCCGATTCTGCATATATATGTGTAACGTCACATGTATAATTAGCACAAAATGGTATCTATACTTTAAGACGCACATTTCATGTAAGTTATGATGTACTGTAGACTGTTCACGCTTAATTGAGTCCTTTCGAAATCAACGTTTGAATAATGTTGCCCCTACATGCATGTATTTTTAACAGGCACACAATGACGTGCGCCCTGTGAAGTTAGTAACGACGTAGGGAAAATATTTCCATGTTTTACTGTTGAATTAAAATTTGTAGGGAAAACATTTTTTAATAGTGGAATGGTTTATTTTGCTATCTGCTTTTTATGCACATCTGTAAGACTTATAACATTTGTAAAACATTTACTTTTCTAATAATTTTAGAGTTTCACTTGACCCATGCGTGAATAAAGTGATCAGGCTCATGGCAATTTTTTAGTTTGGTGGTAGAATACAGAATGTGCTCGCAAGAAGACGTTGAGCAGGGTTTTGAGAAGTGCTCAGTTCACCGTAAACAGCATGTAGTGGTGGAATGAATTGCTGGACTCTGAGGGCGGCGGTTGTGTTGCAGCCCTTGGGAGGAGGCGGCGTGTCCTGTCGCATTGCTAGAGCCAGGAGACACTCCGCCGGGTCGCCGTCGTCGCAGCGGCTCTGCGGCTCCTCCACCAACAAAGGTGAGTCGCCACCCGCCCCGAGGTTGTCACGTCCACTCCAACGCCTTGTGTGTGGGTGTGTGTATGCACACACACATATACCACTGATATTGTACTTCCACCAGCCTGGCCATCATATTATGGGCGCGGGTTCAAATCCCGCCCAGTTATAACATTTGTTCAACTCAACGTGTAGTTAACATTGTTGACCATTGTGCAAATGAGGGGACCAACTCCGTGCTGTGTTGCCACATTGTATACGAAAAATGTCTTCTTAGGACATTTTGCCACTAACATTTTCGTCTTCACTTTCGCTCAGGATTCACGTGGTGTGGTTTTTATGGGCGCGTTATGCGACAACCTGTATATGCTATTCACCGTAAATTTAAATTTATTTTATTTTATTTATTTATGTTCGGTAGATCTCCATTCGGTGATATAGAACATTTCAAATGTACAATCCATTGATAAATATAATACAATACATATAAACACTGTACAATCGTAATCCTAATTAAATAATATTATAAATGCGAAAGTGTGTTTGTATGTTTGTTTGTTTGTCTGTTTGTCTGTCCTCCTTTCACGTCGCAACGGATCGACACGTGATTTTTTTGTACAGAGATAGTTGGAGGACCGGGAAGTGACATCGGCTACTTTTTATCCCGAAAAAATGTCTCATTCCCTCAGGAAAAATGTTTTAGTAAAAATAGCGTTCGGGGTACAATGCTGCGTCAGTCGCCAAGCTTATGGGCAAATGTAAAGAAATTCAGCTTGACGACAAATATGAGAGTGCACCTCGACATTATTGATACACTATTAAAAATTGGAGATGGGCGGTTATAAACAGATGCCGAGGGCTGTGTGTCACTAACGGGGTATTTTAGTAATTTGGTGCAAAGTGATACGGAACTGATTGCTGGCGTTTACCAAGATCTACAAAAAACATAATGACGACCAGTGGCTACGTTAAAGAGCGATTCTAGCACCAAAAAATGACATCGTTAATGCTATGTTCTGTGTTTATGATCAGTGTCTGTCTACTAACAAATACAGTTATTTCTCCCTATAAGTTTGTTACTATAACCACGCGAGCGAAGCCGCTGGTAAAAGCTAGTGTACAATAAAGTAAACAAATACGTATTAAAATAATATAGGATGAGTATAAAAGGATACTCCAACTTCGAAGGTCTATAATATCAAAACCAAACAACCAACAACCTTGATCGACCAATCAAATGAACCATGGAACTGTGAAGTTTGTTTACTATATCTTCATAAATGTTCAATGTGGCCACCACGAGCGGCCCGAACGATATCTACGCGATAATCAAACTCGTTCCACGCTCTTGTCAGCATGTCCGGTGTTACGGTTTGGATGGCGTCCGTAATTCTCGTTTTGAGGTCGTCAATGTTAGCCGGCAATGGTGGACGAAACACTTGATGCTTTATGTACACCCACAGAAAAAAATTGCACTGGGTAAGATCCGGGCTTCTTGGGGGCCAGTGTTGAAGAACCTGGTCACCAGCTGCTCCTCAGCCAATCCAGCGTTGCGGCAACGTCTCGTTCCGTTATCCGCGAATAGCTAGGTGCCAATGGGGTGGCGCACCGTAAAGGAAATATCAGACCGTCCCCTTCACATTGACAAGCTCGCTTCCCCCTCACTACCTCAAACCGAGAGTTACGAACACCATCCAAACCGTAACACCGGACATGCTGACAAGAGTGTGGAACGAGTTTGATTATCACGTAGATGTCGTTCGGGCCTCTCATGGTGGTCACAGTGAACATTTATGAATGTATGGTAAACAAACTTCACGGTTCCACGGTTCATTTGATTGGTCAATCAAGGTTGTAGGTTGTTTGGTTTTGATATTATAGACCTTCAAAGTTGGGGTATTCTTTTATACTCATCGTGTATTATTACAAGCTTATTTGTGGTTTATAATTTATTAACTTGAATTGCTGAGATTTCAAAGCCCTTTTCTGTGCTAATCAGCATTAAGTCATCTCTATTGATAAATCTAACATCATCCTTAATAAATATACATACACCGCCATTTTTTGAGTTATTACGACTATAACAACTTCCCAATACATAATTTTAAAAAGTGGTGGAAGAATAAAAAATGGCGAATAGGAAAAAGTAACTAGGGCCTCAAAAGTGCTCACTTTACCGCGAACCGTCTTTCCAATATTATATATTATCATTGGTCTTCAGAGCGTATTGTGTATCTAGGCTGGCCTCCGTGGCGTTAGTGCTTCAACTCTAGCTCTCCTGGAGCATTTTTTTTTAAATTAGGCGAGGGGTGGTTTAGATCTATGCCGCACCCCGGTTTGTAGAAAAATATAAAAGGAGGGGGCGGTGGAGCCTTGATACTTGTACTCGAATGATTTCAAATGCGAGCTGTCGGTGCCGATAATACGCTCATCGACAAAAAATAGTTGCAACCATAATAAACCAACCTACNTTTCAAATGCGAGCTGTCGGTGCCGATAATACGCTCATCGACAAAAAATAGTTGCAACCATAATAAACCAACCTACGAGAATAAAACGTGGAGGGTAGATTTAGCATTGCAATACGTGCAGGTGATTCACGTGTTTCATGCTCGGTCGCGTAAGTGACGTCAGCAAGGACGGGCGTGCCAGACTATGTAAGATCGTCCCCTAGTACACGCTTTCCAGGGAGGGGTATGCTCAATTGCGCATTAACCACTCCACCAAGGTTGTGGTCACCCACCATCCTGGTTGCAAAAAAATGCCACTGCGACCAAAAATGAGAAAGTCCAAAGCCTGCCCTACTAGTCTCTCTCTTCTAGTGTTGCAAACACCTTTTATAGGCTATTCGCAGTAAAGTGAGCACTTTTAAGGCCCTACCAGCAGGCATTATTACCAAAAATTATATTGTTGCATGGGAGCCTGAGGGGCGTATCAGTGTTCGTGAGGGATGGAGATCTTAATAAAAATAAAATAACTAAATTAGATTTTCAATTTATTCACACAGCTGTTAATCTAACTATAGTTACTTTTACCCTTTTCATTTCTCAGTGAGCCCAATATTTAATGTCCAATTTAACTCTAGTTAGCATCCTTCTTAATGTCTGTTTGGTTATAGTCAATTCACTCATACTCATAATTAACACACACTCAGTCTGTCTGTAGTCATCATTTGTAATGTATTTCACTCACACATCAAGTCCAATAATCCAGCCTGCCAGTCGCACTATTCGCTGCGCCGATGCTAACAGTCTCAGATCTTCCTCTCGTTTGTCACCTCTCTCATCACTCGTTTCGTTAAAACTTCAGTCACTCATCCACTCATCATTTCAACAACACAACTCCCGGCGCGGAGGCCTGACGTGCTTTTTATACTCTGCTGGCCTTGACCTGGAAAGTTCTATGCACCCCGGAGTCACGTTTAGAGAAACAAGGGCAGCAAACCACTAGAACATTCTTCAGATGAAAACAGAAACTCAATACAACCAAGGTCATCAGCGTGCACCGCTAAAGGATTATCGTGTCGGCTCGCTTTTTAGTAATAGATACGTGTCTCTTGGTTTAGCGCGCGCCTGTAATTCAAAACATTCCACTGACATACCGCTGCTACTATCATATAACTGCTGTACTTCACTTCCACTCGCTCGTTGGGATGCGAAGCAGCGAGCGCGTAACAATATTTTATTGTGGTGTAAGACATAACTTTTGAGAACCCTCAAATGTAAACACTGTTGATTAGTCACATTAAAGTTTTAATAATAACAGAAGGCGAAAGTATGCAAATAAGCAGAATGGAACTTATAATCACGGCCTTAAAAAGTGCTCACTTTATCGTGAAGTACCTATAATAAAGATTATCCTTTCCCATGCTCCGTTCTAATGGAAACCTTCTTTTATACTTGATACCTTCCATGCAATTTGGAATTATTTTCTGTCGAGGAGTATGGTAACTTTGTTGGTTCTCTCCCTTCATTCGTAGTTTAGATTATGGCCACAATCGCGGCCATGTTTGCCCAATCCCAGAAAAGTAATGATTATGTGTACTTGTAGTTAGAATATTTTCCGCGTGCCTGGGCGTATGGGGCTCTGCACTGAGACGCATTTAGGTCCCACCCCAACCTAGGACCTCCGACACTTCTCGTAGTTTTAAGGTAGGTCTCGTGCTGTTGTCGGTAACACCCCTTCAAATTGCTGTGTGCCTCGGAGACGAGTTCGACAGTACTTCAAACAGTTGAACTTGTTCGAGAGGGGTCGCATCGTAGGGCTGCGAGAAGCGGGATGGTTATATTTCGCCATATTGCGCGCCATACCGGTCGTGCAGATATTACCGTAGCACGCCGTTGTCGCCACTGGATAGAGGAAGGCATGCGCACACAACACGTGGGACCACAGTCTACCACGAACCACGCCGACGGATTGCCCAACATGCGCGGAGTGCATGTTGGGATATTGAGCGAGTAGTGATGCCCACCCAGCAGCATCGTGTGAGTGCCAGTACCGCTGGCTGACAACTGCACGGCTCAGGACTACTTGCACGCAGACTTACGACGACTGACCGTTACACCTCATTGTTACCACAGACTGCGATGAGCCTTGCAAAATTGCAGCGGGTAATCATTCACTGACGAGTCCTGCCTTTGCCTTGGTGACGACGACCAACGCATCCGTATATGGAGGTAATATGGGCAGCGCTGAGATGAACTGCATGTTGCTGGATGTCAGACGGCCTGGTGCCATGGTTGTGGCCGATCACCGTTGGTCTTCATCACGAGCATTGCGACTGCCCGACTGTACGATCATTGGATCCTACAATCAGTGACCCTGACGTTTGGAACGCTCACACCTGTGCTCTATTCCAACAGCTCGTCCTCATACCGCTGCCGTTTCAAAAACGTTCCTTGAAGCCATGAATACTCTGTCATGGTCAGCCGAGTGCATTGCCAGACTTGACCCTAATTGAAAATGTGCGAGATGCTGTTTGCCGCTCTATCGCCACTCCACCCCTTCGCCAAAATCTGCATGATCTTTGAGCGAATATTCAAGATGCTGGGATGGATTATCGCAGGACACCATTAGGGATCTCTACAATTCCATGCCGCAACGTCTGATGGAATGTGTTCGTAAACATAGCGGCCCGACGTCATACTGACAAACTTGCGCAATAAATATTGCTCAGACCGGTTTCTTTTTGTAACCATTTTTTGTCTTGGTGAATATTTCCTTCCTTCCGAATAGCATTACAATCACACGTGGGTGCAAATATTATTTTGACGATGAGTGTAATTGTTTTTAGAATGGTTGGTGTCCGTCGAATTGACGGAAATAAGAATATTTTTCAACAATCTAGTGGCAGCCACCGTAAAACCTAATTAATTGTTAAGATGCTGCAGTTAAGGTGCAGTGTAGTTTCAGGGAATAACGTGTACAGTATTAAAATTTGTGTATACAGTTGTTGACGTAGCGTAACCGGTTAACCCACATAGTTTCTTTCATTAATATGCACAATACTTTCTGTCCGTACTTGGAGATGTAACTCGGGTGGCCAGTAGCGTAATTTAGTTCAGGATATCAGGATATCATATTAAGGATATCAGTTCGCGGTTTATTGAGCAATGTTAAAATCAACATCTGGAAAAAACCCCTGTCTCAACTGCATAAAATTTAACAGACACATTAAACGTTCCGCCTAGCTGGAGGTATTATGCGTGCCCGAGGCGTTAAATCGCAGTATAGTTACGGGCGACCCAGGTACGCTCATCACATGCCTCATCGCCTCTATGCGCAAGACACTGATTTGGCGTGCAGTTTTTACACCGGCAGCTCTCTTCTTGAGATTCTCAGCGGTGACCCTAACATTTTATGACGTAATAAAAATAAATGTGTGCTGCTTGTTCCTATACAGCTTCAAATATCCTGCACAGGTGTTTTCGTATATAGGAATGATTGCTCAACGCTCATTTCAGCCAATTTCACTTTTTTTGAAAAATACACATTAGAAACTGAAATATAAATATTAAAGATGCTTTTAATGGTAGTCCTAGGTGGATATCTCATACTAACGTAGAACAGTTTTTGAATAGAGAAATTTGTTTCCTGAAGCAATTGGAACAAGAATATTTAAACAAATATTTGTGTGTCTGAACAGGTGTTTTTATTCTACACGTTGTTTAAAACACATAATCTTGAGCCACGATAGGAAGCGATTGTAAAGAGCCTTTCTCTGTTAATCAGTATGCCAAAAGTCTACATTAAAAAAACATTAAATCATCAGTCCTCGACGACTTGCTTCAGCATCTCTATCCGAGTATCCACGATGTGCTAAAAGTTGACGCCTTAATTGACGTAATTCCTCGATGAAGTTCTGCTACTCTGGCCACAAGTTTGCCCCCCCCCCCCC
>NQII01000112.1:513786-538773 GCA_002778355.1 Clitarchus hookeri
TTTTTGTGGACGGCGAGGCGGCCGCGTCCAGCACGCTCCCACACCACTTGACGTTTCCCCCGCGCTTTTTGAAAACAACAGATTTTGCGATTTCGACCTGGAGGAGGAGAACCACCGTACCGAAATAGCTACTGGCTGTCTTTACACGGCGCGATTGTTATTCACTTGATGCGCGTATCGGGAGCCTAAGTGCGCGAGCATCGCCAGCCGGCCGTTGCGGAGTTGACGATATTGTGATAAGGAGACACCACGCCTGATGCCGTGGTAACTTACACCCCGCTTATTGTTTTCACGACGTAAATCGGCTCCCGACAAGCGGCGAAATGAATGAGAATCGCCTCGCCCCTCTACCAACGCCAATCCCCTACGTTATTTTAATGTATGCTAAATGTAGTTTCTAAAAGCTGTTCACGTTAAAATGAGCACTTGTGAAGTCAAACTTTGAGGTTTCGTGTTACCTACTGTTATGATTTTTATATTTTGTTGATATTTATCCTAAACGGGAATATAGGGGCGTAACAAGTTATTGATAAGAGTTATGTAATGAATACTATATAAAAGAGGTTTATTTAACATTAAGGGTTCCTCGTCTAAAATGCTCTCTCTCTCTCTCTATCTCTACAAAAGTTAATGAACCAAAATAAAATTCCAATAAAAATTACTTGTTAAATTGCTTGTATTACTGATAATACGTTGAGTACAATGCATTTGTCTGATACGTAATATTGCTAGAACTGTCTCTCTTAGTTACGATTTTTTTGTAACATGAGCCAAGTGATCGACGAACCAATGTAATTGCTCCCATTTCCTTTTTAATTAATTAAATATACTGTAATTTCGAGATTCCAAGTGCTCATGATATATCGTAACATTGTCTGTGTGCATATGCACACGTATGTGTGAATGTCGTTCCTTTATTGTCGAACACATTCTTTATGATGATTTGTTTTCTTGAGTGTAGCAAAACTGCACTTGCTTTACTTTACTTCTCATTTCAAATACAATATGTGATCTGAGATCGATAATCACAAAAACTACAATCATGTTTATACGTGGCTAATTTATACCCCGTGCCCATTTACATTTTTTCAAACATTTTATTGAGGTTATCATAGCTTAAAACTATACCGATAAAATCTAGTTACTGATTAGTAAAATATTATTTTGTTGGTAATATTAATTTTCCAAGTAATTGTAGTTAATTTAAGGTAGCTGTAACGTGTTAACGTTTGTCATCCTATGTAAGCAAACAATTGTGTTTACGATGAAAAATTTTTCAGATTTTTTGCATACCAAACTTTATATAAATAAGTTTACGAGTGATTAAATTATGTATGTCATTAAAATCAAGTATAATGTGCCGAATTAACTATTTCCTGTTAATTAGCCAATGTTATGTATACTGCTACGTGTGTTTATTTTGTCATATATATTGTGTTATATTGTAATTACTGTAACAATATATTGCTTTGACTGCATGAGCGGAGTGGACTGGGAGGATTTTTGCAAAAATGGCTTGCTTACATTTAATTACACAAAGGGGAGCATATTTAAAAAAAATATGTAGAATTTTAATAGAAACATACAAAAATTCACAGGGGCTGGCATTATTTGCACAGAAGAAAATGTGACGTAAATTAAGATGCCATGCATTCATGCATGTATTACAATGGTTCTGTTTTTCTTGTTGTGTTACAGTTATTTCATTATAAATTTTTGCGCATTTTCTTATTACGGAAAAGAGATCTTGCGTTGGGGAGGGAGGGGGTATCAATCATTCTGCCTAGAGCGACAAATTCGGCCCGGCGCTTATTCAGTAGAGTGAAATAAACGTAAATTGTCTTGGCTACTTAAAATACATATATAATAATACCGTATAAGACAAGAAAACAAGAAAAAATATTCAATAATTTTGAAATAAGTTGTATTTCATTTAGTTTTAGCTAAATCGCCAAATCACATGTCTTGTTTCAAAAAGCAAAGGTACTTTTATAAAAAACATGTGGACCGAAATGTATTTGTGTACATATACGCACCTGTAAATGTATAAATATGTTTCCGTGTAATTAGATGCTTGCCTTCATGTAACAAATGTAATGGAAATACTTTTCAAACATATACTACTTTCATGTGTGATTATATAAAGAATAGGTGAAAGGGAAGTCATAACAAATATGCAATCATAGAAATGACTTTTCGTGCTTTACATTACTTATGCTTACACTCATTTCCATTACTTTCAACTCGCCACTGTTCAGTATTCATTATCGTAATGTTCCACTCCCCAGTGATACATTCCACTGCTACGTAAAACAGCCACATCATGCCTTAGTATACGACGTTCAGAGGGTCTGGGATGAAAAACCTTGTGATGGGANCCCCCAGCTACAACACAATGTTCTTTGTCGAGTCTCATAGCAGACAGCGGTGCAAACAGAGTCCAGTCTTGGCACCCTGCTGGGGGAAACGAGCCTTGTCTTGTCCCTTCACACCTCCGCTCAGCTGGACTCCTTGAGTCACCGCCACCACGCACCCTTCTTCCATATGGAACAGAGTAAACTCCACTAGCGCTGCTATCTGTTGAGAACATGAGGAACCTGATGTCCTTGCCTTATTTCCCAACATTAGTGGCCGTAACTATGGATCTTGTCCTAAGTTTTTCTGAATAAAAATAAAAATCTATTATATAAGTTTGTCTATTTATTTTACTCTGCAGTAAAGACAAAATCGACCCATCGAAGTAAAATCTTGTCACAAATATAATATAAAAATCAAAATTTTAATATATTTCTATCTTTTTACTATTACCAAATAACACATAATAAAAAATTAAGTACAAAAATATTTAACGAATCACTAAAAATAAATTTTTCGTCGGCAATTCGCCTTAACGTGACTTCAAGCAGTGAACATATATTTGTATAGCACTCTAATTGAGATGAAAGAATGATGCGTGTCTAAACACAGCTATGAATTTTCTGTATAGAAAATGTAGCAACTAGAACTAATTCTGGAAACACTTATTTTAGCTATTTTCTCGTCCATCAAAATTATCCTTGCAGTTGAAATGAGAAGTTGGAACTTGTCGTTGAGCACAAAACGTTTCTTACATAGGCCCTACATTTCGTGTTTAGATTATAGATGTATTACCTGCAGTGTTTTATTACTGTACAGTTAAGGACTTAACCAGCTAAGTTTTTCGGAAAAATTACTATGTTGTGTGTTTACTGTTGCACTCATTTTCTTACTCGTGAGGGAGAAATAAGCTACACTACGCAAACTTAAGGCGCCCTAAATAATTCCTATTGCTTAACAAACCAATTACCTTGTTTCAGTGAATGACAGCCTCCTTTTAGAGGAAATAATTTGTACAAATAGTCTTTCTTAAACTTGATGTTTTCTTCATACTCATTGCAATGCATAAACTTGTTAATTACCTTCAACCAGTGTTGGGTATGTTACGTTTTAAAAATAACTTCAGTTAAGTTTAGTTACTTTAGTGGATAAAGAAACTTCAAATATGTTTCGTTACTTTCGAAGTAAAAGTATCTGGCCGTTAATTTAAACGTAACTTAATTCAACTCAGTTGCTCAGTTGGTGATTTTTAAATGTGTAGGCATGATTAAGCTTATAACACTGTTGATTCTCAAGAAAGTGGTAAAAAGCTTCAAACTAATAAACTTGTCTTCACAGCTTGTGTAGACGTGTGTTGTTGACAATATGACCGCATGTCGCCGGCGGTTCACAGTGCAGTTCAGGCCTCGGTTATTGTAATTGGAAGACTACATACATGGTTTTCATTCGCACTTCCTTTAGTTTTTTTTTTTTTTTGTTTTTTTTTTCCTGTTATTGCCTGATTGATCCATGTCGAGGCTGCAGTACCACGCATCGCCTGATCTACATTTACGTCACATCCGTCCACGGGAGGTCCCAGCGTGAACTCGGTGCAAGGAAGACTAACTGCGATAAGTAGTGGCACCAACACAATACAAACTGAACTTCTTTGCCTTTTTCTGAGATCCGTCCCCTCACTTTCTCGATGTTACCCTCAGATTTAATTTGACCTAGTTACGTTTCCTTTAACTTTGTTGCGAACTTTGTAAAGACGAAACAAAGAGAATGTTTCACATTGAGTTTCAGCAGGTTAGCATCGTTCTCAAGTTAGACCAAAGTTGTTACCTCGAAATTCCCTGACTAAGTACGTATCGAACTTCGCGCGTTTTAACTGAATTGTGATCGTGGAAGGACTATGTTAAAGAACGCTCGTATCCGTCCAGTACAGAGCTTGTTGTTCTGCCTTGCAGTTATCATGTCTAACTGTGTTGGTGGAACTGCAGGTTTAATCCCGGCCTCGTGCCCTTTTTCTGGTTTTGCATCGTGGTTCCACCTTGTGTGTGGTCTCGCCCATTAATTACAATTAATTTTTTCACACTGGTCCGCTGCTATGCAAATATATACCTCCCTGTTCAGCTTGTTATGTTCAGTTATTATGAAATGATTTTCTGTTATTTATTAAAATTTAAAATTTGTTTGTAGATGTTTAAGAAATGAACGACAACGCCTTCTTGATTCATGTCCAACACAGGCTTCACAAGTGTTCGAGTGACAGCCGTCGTCTGTTACGCACATACTGACACGGCGCTTCGTTACATTCGGAGAAAGTTGCTGTTAGAAAACACTTTAAGGAAATAGTGATACAAAAAACTGATGTCACAAAATTACCAATATATTTATATAAAAATTAGTTTTCTTTATACTGAACAAGTGCGTAGGTAAAATAACTAGGCCGTCGATGATAATAGACAGTAAATGCCACAAAATATTTAAGGCTGAATTTAAAAAAAAACTGGGTAATATTTAAAGATTCAGTACTTGCCAAAGGTTTACATCATATTACTGGGGAGGGGGGATATGACAATTTAAAGATATAAGAATGAAGATCCACTCTACTGGTGCAGAAAAAGCGTTCTTTTTCTATTTTGTAGACGACCTAGACAATTGAGACTATTCTGTCAACGATTCAGTTACACAATCGCTACAAAATTTCAACAACTACCATGTCTCAGTTCCGCGTTTTTCATATTTCTGATGGCATCGGTAATATAAATGAGGACGCAAATCGTGCCGACATTGAAAGTGCCCGTTACCCTACGCAAAATAAAAGTGTGCTAAGGTCGGGTGATTGTATTGGTCGGGAAATAGGCGGTCGGAAAAAATAACTGTAGTCGTTGACTCCAGTAAAGTGGTATGTTGCTCTGTTTTGCCCGAAGTGAGCTTGTGTCGGTTCATTGTGAAGTTACTACTCAACGAAGTATCAAAATCTGTTACCATTCATATTTTTTCTTGTAACAACAAACATAATGTCATTAGTGTAATATAGCTTTCTCGGGAAAACGGGGGAATTATTTGTACTCATTTTCTTACTCGTTAGGGAGAAATGCGCAAATGCGGCAAATGCTTAAACTGAATATCTGAAAGCTGTAAAGACATGTAGACACGTAGACACTTTATTAGTTTTTTCTGTCGCAGTTTTCTCTCAGCTTAGTAAAATAATTAATTAAAATTTTTGTTAATTTTTTAATGATACGTTATTGTTATTTCAGATAAGATACGGCTTAAATCACGAAAGATTTTCTGGAGAAATAAACTACACTAGGCAAATTTAAGGTGGTTGAAGTAATTCCTATTGCTTAACAAACCAAGTACCTTGCTGTTTCAGTGAATGGCAGTCTCCTTTTAGAGGAAATAATTCGTGCAAATACTGATTCTGAAACTTTGGGTTAGTTTTCTTCATACTCATTGCAATGCATAAAATTGTTAATTACCGTATACTTAAGTTTCCCATTAAACGTTTCTTCTAATTATAAATTTTCCATCCTGAAAAAATACCGGTAACACTTTAACCGTTTGTCTGTATATAATTTTACAAAAATAGGGCGTTTTAGTACTTTTTTGTTTTAACATGGCAGGCTCTTTCAATGAAATTTCATCCCGGTCGTGAGTGTTTTTACAGTGCTTTTGTTTCCATACTTCAATTTTAAATTACTTTAAATTTTTATTTCTTAACATGAAAGAATACATGGAGATAGACTGTCGTATACAATGATGCACTGGTTAATTACATTCATGCCAGTGTCTTAAAAACTCTTCTGATGAAAATTTGAGCATTTTTGGCCAAAAAACTTGCTTTAAAAATGCAGATCATGACAGTAAATGAAACACATAAATAAACGCTGACTAAAATATTCATGGTAAATACGACGTACATAGCGGGAAGTTAGCGCAACCTGTGTAAGGGGGTCGGGCCAGCCACGTCGAATAGAAGAAACACGATGATTTTGATCAAACAGTACCTTGAAGTTACGTAAGCCAGGCCAAAGTAGGCTCAGTTCAGGATGTTGTAAGAAATCCCGTACCAATTGTGAGAGGCACAATGTTTCGAAAATGATTACTGCCTGTGTTCGTTGCACAGTTGTGTACCGCAGTTAGACAGAGGCACGGCCGACAACCAATGTCGTCACAGATAAGCACGCTTCTGGAGATTAGTAGTGAATTCATGTGGGACATTTGCTCAAGGAAATCCCAAGACTCGCTCAGAAATCGATGTCCTGTCCTGAGGAACAAATGCTTTAACAATTGTCTTTCTACATAAGCAATTCCTAGTATCGGTTCATATGTTTATCTTCATTGATGTGTAAATGATATTTGGTGGTGGAAATAGTTGTCAGCTNTTACTGCCTGTGTTCGTTGCACAGTTGTGTACCGCAGTTAGACAGAGGCACGGCCGACAACCAATGTCGTCACAGCTAAGCACGCTTCTGGAGATTAGTAGTGAATTCATGTGGGACATTTGCTCAAGGAAATCCCAAGACTCGCTCAGAAATCGATGTCCTGTCCTGAAATGTTTTAACAATTGTCTTTCTACATAAATAATTCCTAGTATCGGTTCATATGTTTATCTTCATTGATGTGTAAATGATATTTGGTGGTGGAAATAGTTGTCAGCTCATTTTCTGTTCTTGTGTCTTTTTCTACAAGCCTGTCACTTTGCTGAACCAGTTTTGTCGTATTTTTAAAACAGTTCCGCAACCTTACTTCACTTTAATTTATGATCGTGTTCCCATAAATTTTCAGTCCGGATTAAATCGGGACTGGACTGGAAAATGGTGATTGAAGGTTACTTCACAAACACACGGCGTCCACGCTAAAATGAGGTGATGTAGTCCACCTTGAAAGTTGGGCAGAAATATCAAGCTAGTATTGATGTTGAACTCCGATTACAAAATTGGACACAAATCAAAACTTACAAGGCGAAGAACTCGCCACAGTGAATTATTTATGCTCACAACGAGCAGATGTTGCCCAGAAAAAGAACTTGTGCAAGTGGAGTTCTAATTTTATTTGTAATTGCACAGACTTTCATATTAAAAAAGGAAAGTGCTCTACCACTTTTGTACATGTACAAATCAAGTATCAGTGATATCGCTATCGAAAAATGGCAGTAATGCTGATACTTGAATTGCTAATACTGTGTTGAAGTTCAGGAAGGGTTTGTCTAGTCACGAAGGCATATTTGTATATATACTAACTAGCAAAAAAAAAAAAAANTGTTGAAGTTCAGGAAGGGTTTGTCTAGTCACGAAGGCATATTTGTATATATACTAACTAGCAAAAAAAAAAAAAAATTCAAACTGCAGTCTCGTATTTTAATGTTTTTAAGCACTAATGTAGTATGTACACTGAGGCGANAAAAAAAAAAAAATTCAAACTGCAGTCTCGTATTTTAATGTTTTTAAGCACTAATGTAGTATGTACACTGAGGCGACAAAAGTCATGGGATACCTCCTAATATCGTGTCGGACCTCCTTTTGCCCGACGAAGTGCAGCNGACAAAAGTCATGGGATACCTCCTAATATCGTGTCGGACCTCCTTTTGCCCGACGAAGTGCAGCAACTCGACGTGCGAGTCGTTGTAAGTCCCCGGCAGAAATATTGAGCCATGCTCCCTCTATAGACGTCCATAATTGCGAAAGTGTTGCCGGTGCAGGAGTTTGTGCACGAGCTGACTTCTTGATTATGTCCCATAAATGTTCGATGGGATTCATGTCGGGCGATCTTGGTGGCCAAATCATTCGCTGGAATTGTCCAGAATGTTCTTCAAACCAATCGCGAACAGTTGTGGCCCGGTGACATGGCGCATTGTCATCCATAAAAATTCCATCGTTGTTTGGGTACATGAAGTCCATGAATGGCTGCAAATGGTCTCCAAGTAGCTGAACATAACCCTTTCCAGTCAATGATTGGTTCAGTTGGATCATAGGACCCAGTCCATTTCATGTAAAAACAGCCCACAACATTATGGAACCACCAGCTTGCACAGTTCCTTGTTGACAACTTGGGTCCATGGATTCGTGGGGTCTGCGCCACACTCGAACCCTACCATCAGCTCTCACTAACTGAAATCGGGAATCATCTGACCAAGCCACGGTTTTCCAGTCGTCTAGGGTCCAACCGATATTGTCACGAGCCCAGGAGAGGCGCTGCAGGCGATGCCGTGCTGTTAGTAAAGGCACTTGAGTCAGTCTTCTGCTGGCATAGCCCAGTACAGCTAAAGTTCGCCGCACTGTCCTAACGGACATGTCCGTCGTACGTCCCACATTGATTCCTGCGGTTATTTCACGCAGTGTTGCTTGTCTGTTAACACTGATCATTATGCGCACACGTCGTTGGTCTCGGTTATTAAGTGCAGGCGGTCGGCCACTGCGTTGTCCATGGTGGGAGGTTATGCCTGAAATTAGGTATTCTCGGCACACTCTTGACACTGTGGATCTCGGAATGTTGAATTCCCTAACCATTTCCGAAATGGAATGTCCCATGCGTCTAGCTCCAACTACCATTCTGCATTCATAGTCTGTTAATTCCCGTCGTGCAGCCATAATCGCGTCAGAAACCTTTTCACATGAATCACTTGACTACAAATGGAAGCCCAACCAATGCACTGCCCATTTATACATTTTGTACGCGATACTACTGCCATCTGTATATTTGCATTTTGCTATCCCATGACTTTTGTCACCTCTGTGTATTAGATTAGTTGATATTTTCTGAAGCTTTCAATGATATAAATTTTTGACAACACCACTGTAAATATATTTTTTTCTAATAAAACTAGGAGTAATGATTTCCCTGTTCACTATTTTGACACCTGCCAAAGCTGAGGTTTGGACGTAGGTGTTGTAATCTGTTCTGTGGCGTGAGGCGCCAACACTTAATACTAGTCCTCAGTGATCGGGCGTAGGAATGCTTCGACACTGTTGTTTAATGGTCCAATTCACTAATGAATGAATACAGGGTAATTCATATTTCACAAATCGAGGTTTTATTGTTGCATGAACATGTGAATTGATACATGAGCCCTTGAGACAACTCCCTCCCTTTTCTACGTATGCTCCGTACAATTCGCGTCGTAAAAGGGGGGGGGGGATCTTCGTCGCACTTGTTGGATTATTATAAACGATCCTTCACACTGCGGGATAATTACTAAAGGTCCTTCACACTCGCTGGATGACTGTACTTATCTGGCTTGCTGTGCTGGTAGTTGTTCTTGCAGATGAGGTCCGGTGAGCTGGAACTGCTCTCGTCCTGTCACGGGCGCCTCGGTGACTCGTCACGACGTCCCTCCTTCTCGGGTCGACGCAGGACTCTGCGTCTGATGGCGGCTGGCTGCCGTTCTCGTCTCCTGCGGAATCACTCCTCCCTCCCGGAATCTCGTCGGCCGACTGCCATGTTTCCTCGGACTCCTCCGGTTTTGTAGGCCCTCATTGCCATATTAAACTGCCCCGGTTTCTCCAGGTAGCCGCGGACCGCCCCCCTGGGTAATCAACCGCGGGCGTGTACTCCAGCTCCATACTTGGGTCCAGCGTCTGCTGTTTTGTTCTGGTTTACCAGTTTCAGCACTCCGTTCTGTCCGTGCGGAAATAATTGAAAGGGGCCTCTCGTTGCGTTCGTCCAAACGCTCTCTCGGTTTTTATTGTGGTCGAAAGCCTGGGACAAAGCACAGCCTGGCGAGGTCATAAATACGTCTCGCCGTTCCTGCCTGCTCGCGGAGCCTGGCGTCTGCCATTCTATTCTAGCTGGAGGTTTGTTGTTTGTTCGGCGTTGTGGGAATACTTCGGGATCTCCCCCTGGCCGCTGCCCTCGTGTTCTTCCCGCTGTCACCTGATTCCACACCGTGACGCTATTCTCCCGCATGTCCGCCTTCCCATGCAAATGGTCGTCTTGTAGGGCCGATCTGGCGCCGTTCCCTTCGTCACGGCTGCCAGGCCCTAAATCCTGATTGATGTCGTTCGCCTGCGAGCTTCGTTAGAGCGTGGTACGGACGAATAAAATATAGGGACGCCGCAGGCGTCAATTTTAACCCATACTAAATCATATTTTTAAATTATGATGTTTGTGACGAAATTTAATTTATGTTTAGTTTAACAAGTAACCAATCAATATTCGTCACAATATTACATCTAAAGAAAAAAATCTGTTTTTGATGTATGAAGTGGTCGGGGACCGGGTACAAAATATAGAATGACAAGTTGGATTTTAAATAGTTATCGTTTTCTTATCTTGCGTTTTTAAAGTGCCTTTGATTCTTCCCCTGTAACACGGAATATCTTAGTATAGTGTGAGCTGGAGTCATTTTATAGCTAATTACACCAAACTTAAGAATTTTTTTTGGTATTTCGTAGTCAAATGCTCTAACAATGTTCAGTGTTGCTGTTTGAATGGATTTGTATGCCCACCAGTGTAGTATTTCCCGCCTTAATCCAACATACGCACATTTGCGCTACAGCTCGGTAAATACTACTGACGGTTCAGCTCGTCCGGAGGTCACAAGTGACCTACAAGGCAAAATCTGTCTTCGCGTCGTTTGAAAGGACTGTTTCCTGGGTTGCAAATTGTCTGGAGTCTTTTTATAACCGCACAGGGTAAGTTTCGAAAATTTTTTATCAGCATTTACACAAGTACCTATGTATTTCAAAGCACTTTGTTGTACATTTAAAATCCTTTTATTTGCGTAATTACTTAAAAAAAAAATGTTTAACAAAAAAATGTTTAAACTATATACTTTTTCAAACTTTGTTTATTGTAAGCCGTTCTGTGTTACAGACACTCACCAATCCAGCATAATTTTACCCCCGGTTCTATTTCCCATGTCAGGCCAGATTTAAAGTTGAGTGAATACAGGTTAATTATGATTTTAGTACATGTTGATCAGAGTTATATCAGAACAGGAAATTAGCTCTGGACAGGTTTTGTGTTGAACCATTTAATAAATGCAACCATACCAAAAATTAAGTTAAGTGATTCAGTGTATGTTTACACAATATTTTATTTGGAATGTAAACACATGCAACTGCGCTCCGCGCGTCTAGTTGTAACTCTCGGAAGCGTGGCAATTCAGACTCGGTCAAACCCATTATGTACAACTGCACAACTTCAACGAGACGTCACAAGTAGCGCACTGCCATAGACGCACAGCTCTTGTCGGCGATCAACATACCGCCACTCTCTGTAGCCGGCTTGTCCCACAAACTGGCGAGCTATGTGTCGATCACACACTCCACCTATACCTCTTGCATCGCCTCTTTGTAACTGTAGTGCCCAGTCCCTACTTTCACACATGCACACGGCGTCCTTCCACCTTTCCAGGTACCTTTCAAGTACAATTCACGCCATGCACAAACGTGCCGCAGTGTACAGTCTTACATTGTCATTTTATAACAATTTCTGATTTACTGTCTATCGTTTTGTCCAATAGCTACGACATTCGATGAAGAGTGAGCCAAGAGTACCAGTTTGGATTTCCGAGGGGGTCAGGGATTTTTCAAATGTGGCTCCTTCGTTCTCGAAAACTATGGGAAGTCTGCCTAGTACGCTCTTGGAACAGCAGGGTCCCAATCAGCTTTCAAGCTGTAGAATCTATCGCTAGATTTGTATACAAGGTGCGCTCCTGAACATGACTTTACTATGCTTTGATAGTCGCCACATTTATAGCTAAACCAACCTCCTGGTAATTCCACGAAAGGTTAATTATGAAGGATTTTAATTATCACTGCAACCTCCATAACCCTAAGTAATGCACTATTAGGGTCTGGTAAGGTGTCAGGAGGGCGTAGGTCCATCTTTAGTAGCTCTACACTTGAAGGGAAACTTCCATTCATTTTCGGTAGGCTTTTGCTGGTATCTGGTTCAATTCTTCTTTCAACATGACTAACAGTGCTTGTGTTTTGTGGTTAATGTGGCCTGGCTTTCGAATTGTGTTCTAACTCATCCATAAGGTGTTCAACGTGGTTAATATCAGGACTTTGGGCGTGTCATTCAAGTCCTTTCCTTCCATGTCTTCACGCCACTTGGTTTTAACCTTAGCTTTATGAACGCGTGCGTGCAGTATCGTTGTAAGAATGAAAAGGATCAAGACGAAATTGATGCGACGGTGTGACAAGCATTGAATTGTTCAGAATTAATTTGCAGGCCATGGCACTAACACGATGGGTCAAAGACCATACCACCAAAAACATAAACTTGCCACGATCCGCCAACTCTGAACTTCAGTGAGAACGACATAGTTCCGTAAGTAACATTCTACAAGTATTCACCACACCCATGCATGTCCATCGGTTCGCCATAACACTTGAAATTACTCTTAATTCGACAGGATGCTTTACACAACTTTAACATGCTTTCTGTACGGTGATTTAGGCTTACGGACTGCAACTCTTGCATGGATAGTGAGTGCAATCACCTCGTGGCGGACGGTACGATCACTATATGTAAAGTCTTCGACCACCGATTGTAACGACGCCTTACGGTTTGCATTTACCACACGCCGGAGGTTTCAACAGTCTGGATCTAGATCTGGATCTGCCAGTATTTTCCATTTCATATCCGTGCCACCCACTGTTGAGAGGAGTGTTTACAACTTGCAGGATTCTCCGCGAATAAAATGACCAAACTTGCAGATGCCACAGAGGTGGCGCAGTGGTAAACCTTCGAACTCGGATTCAGGAGGACGTGGATTCGAATCTTGGTCCGGCCATTCTGATTACGATTTTCCATGGTTTTCCAGAATCACTCCAGTTGAATGCTGAAATGGTTCTTTACTACAGGCCAAGGCCGATTCCTTAGCCGTGCCTACTTCTCTAATTGTAAGCAACTTGCTCTGTCTGTAATGGTCTCGCTGAAAAGTTAAGCCCTAGCTACCAATGTATAGGTTGTTCATGGTAAACTCAGCACTTTTGAAAACCCTGCTGAAGACATATTTGTATGCACATTGTGTATTATTCTACAATATGTGAAATTAGCATTGCCATGCGTCGGTGAAGTGAAACTTTGAAAATTATTAGAAAAGTAAATATTTAAAAATTGATTTATTCTTAGGCCTATATATATTCATTAAAAAAAACGAAACAAAGTAAATAATTTCAGCATTCACAAATGTTCACCTAACATAAGGAACTATAGAACTACTCTCCCTCCGTCACGTCTTCACCAATTTCACTGGTCGCATGTCAGGTTGATTTCAGAAATGCCAATTAACCGTGAAAATCCTGCATCTGCCTACTTCAAAGTCACTGAGCATCTGTTGTGCGTTCGTACTCACATCTGTAGCAGATGTACCGGTCAAATTATGGTTCATGTGCGGACAACTGTTCTTTCTTGATGGATGGTCTCTGGCAGAGATCGCGAGGATGCGGGAGACCCGCATGTTTGAACAGGTGTGAAGTATGAATGTCCGGAGTGTTGGAGGAGGGGGAGGTGCCGCAGTCTGTGACCTTGACACGGCGTGAAGTCAGTGAGAGGAGAGCAGGGCAGCTGTGGCCGTCGTCTCGCGGCTACAGGAAGCGCTCCAGCCGTCCCCGGCCACATTCCACATGCCCCCGCTCCCCCTACCATCGTATAATCACTGTCCGCAGTTCCATTTTATCACTAACCACAAAGCGCAGACCACATACGTACCTCGGCACGTCACCCATTAATGTGTCTAAATATGCGAATAATAATTTTACGACTAATAAAATATTGGAAATAAATATATAAAAACTACCTTATTTTATTATATTTTAACGTAAAAAAGAAAACAACAGCATTAAAGAGGATAGAACAAACCACATAGTGTCAGTATTTATAACAAGGTACCTCATATCTATTAAAATTGATGGCACACTTAGTTTCGCGGACCACGTAGGACCTAGCCACGAACCACCAGTGGTCCGCGGATCACAGTTTGAGAAAAATATGTTTGCTAGAGAGTGTTTTCCCGCTCTCCGTAACCCACCCCAGAGATATACGATTTTAATATATCGAGAACTTTCTTTCAAAATAGTGGCTAAATAAATGCACATCTACGATATGCACCACACTTCGTAGACTCCTAGTTCCTGTTACGATCATTTAAAGTGCTGAGTGACTGCCTATTTTTTCGCCACCTTGTGAGACTGTGCCATCTGAATTAATAACATTTTTGGATCACATTTACGAAATTACTAAACAGATTGCCGCCAAATATGTAGTACGAATAACGCTTTGGTAGGCCAATTTTAACAATATATTATCTACTTAGCTCAAGCGCATGTTTTCAAAATGGTGGCCATGGAAATATATTAGTTCAGTATGCCATAACTAGCGAGCAGTTACTTTTTACAACCAAACTTAGTATGCCTGCAGTACCTGGGCGAACATAAAAATAAAGTATTCATAGATTTTGTTCGTTACTTTGTAAGATACGATAGTGCCACCCAGAATATCAAGCTTTTTAATGTTTTAACGTGTCACTGGTCTGCGCTGCAGACCTTGGCCCGCCCCGCGCGACTGGGCGGAAAACGACAGAGTAGTTATGATAACGGGGCAGCACGTCAATGGAATGTTTTGAATGGCAAGCGAGCGAACCGCGTATCAGTTACAAACAGCGAACCGACAGTTACAAAAAGTCGGGATTACTGACCTCGTTCTCTCAGAGTGACTCGGGGTGCGTTGAACCTTCCATATGGTCCATACTGCTCCATACTTACCTCAATCACCTTCATCGGCTCTCAATACCTCGGTGTTAAGAGCCGCCCAAATCTCTTCACTTCACGAATGCGCTCGAAATGCAGAGAACATGAAGGTTGCCAGGTTGGAAGGAATTTCGTAATTTGATGTATTTTTTTGGCGCTATAAAATACTGTCTGGCGGCCATTTTGGGTTAGACAAGGAAATGAGGTATATTTTTCTTTGGGTCATGTGCATATCTGCTGCTGTAAATTATAGTTTTACGGAGCGTCTTTGTAACTTGGAATAAGCAACTTGTCAACATGAATGCTGTTGTCATCGGTGGGGGTGAGGAAGGAAGTGATATTTATTTCATGTTCATATTTACATATTTTCAATTGTTCTGTTTAGGTTTTTTTTTATCTCACTTAGGTATTTGTTGGCAGCACCTGGGCAGAAGGCTCAGGTGCTCTTATCCACACCATGTTGTTATGTTTGTGTGTTTAACATAACTGTGATACTGGTACGATAAGCAACAACGATGCTGAATCATTCTTATAAACGTTCGTAACGTAATGGCAAGCTGGGTTTATTAATAGTAAAAGTAAATGTACTGAGTGCGTGTTAAGCCAACGATGCTTTGTAACGTCACAAAAGGAGAAAGCATAATATTAATTCTATCAATTATTTATTACTGCTATCTGTACGTATAATGTATATTTATTTCTCTATAGCCTCCACTTAACGACGAATGGTTGGTTCCCTTAACCAGCTCAGTGAGGTGCCCGGTAAGCAAAAATTAACCACATGACCTCTGGGTAAAGGCAGGCGACGCACGGCTTGAAATTATATTACATTTTTGACTGGCGTGAAGTTTGAGTCCCGTAGTAAAAAAAAATCACAATTGAAAGTCTTCACCCCGCACTATATTAAGTCGAGCGATAAAAGCACGTTTCCTGGCAGAAATGTAAATATCGATTGGCTATCCGAAAAAAAAAAGTTATAATTACCCCACGAACACCGTACGCGGTAGAAAATTGGGACACACTGCTTCTCTCGCGGTAAGTCTTCTACAAGCTAACTACAACGTACCGCGGTAGAGCAGCAACTACACTGAAGAGCCAAAAACACTGGTACACCTGCCTAATATCATGTAGGGCCCCCTGAGCACGCAGAAGTGCCGCAAGACGACGTGGCATGGACTCGACTAATGTCTGAATGTATGCAGGAGGCATTTCGCACCATGAATCCTGCAGGGAAGTCCACAAATTCAATCTGCGCCAATTTGAGAAAGGGTTGCACGTCTGTCACGTTTAATGATTCTCGTCAGTCGTCGTTTGTCCCGTTCTTTCACGATCTTTTTCCGGCCGCAGCGATGTCGAAGATGTGATGTTTTACCAGATTCCCGATATTCACGGTACACTCGTGAAATGGTCGTACACGAACATCCAAATGTTATCGCAACCTCGGAGATGCTATGTCCCATCTCTCGTGCGCCGACTATAACACCACGTTCAAACTCATTTAAATCTTGATAACCTACCATTGTAGCAGCAATAACCGATCTAGGTGCCGACCGCATCGCGTTACTCTGATTGGTTCCATACCTCTGTTATTTACTTACGCACGCGTATACCAGTTTTTTTGGCTCTTCAGTGCACTACGAGAAAACATTCGCACAGAGCGCTACGAGAAACTGGAAGTTACGTGTTAAAAATAATCTTAAATATTAAGGAACATTCGGCATAGAGATAAATCCGGAAGTGGAACAGTTTCCAACGAGAAAGTACCCCCTACCTGCCTTGGTAAGCTCAAATACTAAGAAATATACTGTTACAATACACCAAATGGGCGTATAGGCTGTTCACAGTAAAGTGAGCACTTTTGAGGCCCTAGTTACTTTTTCCTTTCAGTAATTTTTTATCGTTACACCTTTTTTAAAAATAAATATTGCCTTGTAGGTAATCAACACAGTGCGTATATTCCATCGCACTCGGAAGTTGTCTAAGGCTAAAATAAAATATATTTATTGACAGTATATAGATAATGGGGGATCTGGCACAGGGTTAAGGTGTCGGATCTCGGATCCGTCTGCCATCCATATGGCATCAGGCAGTGGATCAGTAGTGGCATCTGGCAGACGACCAGAGGTAACCTTCACCTTGACCTTTGAAAACACTAAAAATTTCCCAAATATCCCTCAAAATTTCCCGAATCTCTCTCAAAATCGGCCAAATTTTCTGCAAAAAGTTTCTTTACCCGAAATTTCATGAGTCACTCAGTCTGAAAATAACATGACCTTGTTTCAAGAATGTTACAGTTCATGCTCTGTCATTCTACTTCATGTTCTGTTATTCTGTGCCGCCATCGTGTTTTTAGAATTTTTCAATTCATGCTCTGTCATTCCATATCAACATTGGCCATCTTGTTTATGAGTAGGTCATCTTGTTTCAAGAATGTTCTAGTTCATCACCCTCTCATGCTACTTCATGCTGTCACTCTACCTTGTTACAAACATATCCTACGATCTATGTCTATGCTAATCGCACCTTTGCTAATTATGCCTAGTACAGTATGTCTGTATCTGACTCCCACAAACGTATAAGCAGTTAGCCATAATTTCCGAACTGTTTAATATATATCTGCCAAATTCATATCATAAGCATCGCCCCTGATGTCGATAAGGGTGGTGGGGTAAATTATGCCTTAAACCCTTTTATAAGCATAGTTGACTACCATTTCTCATTCTCTGAAGCTGTAGTCACCAAATTAATATCATATGCATCACCTCAGACGACGAACAGAGTGATAGGGAAAGTATATTTTAAGTCCTCTTATAAGCATAGTTAGCCATGATTTACGAACTGATATACCACAAAAAATTCATAACATAGGCATTGCCTCAGATGTCGATTAGGGTGGTAGGATCAATTATGCCTTAAACCCTTTTATAAGCATAGTTGACTACCATTTCTCATTCTCTGAAGCTGTAGTCACCAAATTAATATCATATGCATCACCTCAGACGACGAACAGAGTGATAGGGAAAGTATATTTTAAGTCCTCTTATAAGCATAGTTAGCCATGATTTACGAACTGATATACCACAAAAAATTCATAACATAGGCATTGCCTCAGATGTCGATTAGGGTGGTAGGATCAATTATGCCTTAAACCCTTTTATAAGCATAGTTGACTACCATTTCTCATTCTCTGAAGCTGTAGTCACCAAATTAATATCATATGCATCACCTCAGACGACGAACAGAGTGATAGGGAAAGTATATTTTAAGCCCTCTTATGAACATAGTTGGCAACTATTTTCCATCCGCCAAAGCTCCAGCCACTAAATTCATATAATAGTCATCGCTCATGATGACGTACAGGGCAGCAGAGGCAATTATACCTTAGCCCATCTTATAAACATAGTTGACCATCAATTGTCATATGCTGAAGCCATAGCCGTCAAATTTAAGTCATACGCATCACTCCCGACATCGAACAGGGCAGCACAGTCGAAGAGGCCATGACCCCTCCAATAAGCATAGTTGTCTGCCATTTCCCATCCACCGAAGCTATAGTCACCAAATTCATAACATGGGCATCACTCCCGACGACGGAAACGTCCGCAGGATCAAGTATGCTCTAAGTCCACTTATAAGCATAGTGGGCAGGTACTTACCATCTGCTAAAGCTATAGTCATCAAATTCATATCTTAGCCATTACTCCTGACTGTAATCAAGGAGATAAGAACAATTCGGGTACCATTTCCGAACCTTTGAGGTTCGGGCCTCGTTAGCATGGGTAACCCTTGACAACCAGCAATACATTGAAAAAAAAAGGCTATACAATTGCACATAGAGCAAGGTGTATGTAGACATAGGTTACAAACACCATTAACCTAACAAGAGGGTCGGGGGAACCACGCTGTACATGAGAAATCAGTCATGTAAGAAATAATGAAGGACTGACATATACACAAGTACACCACGAGCACGATATCATAACGAACTGCAATATATAATATATACCCGATGGTTCCACAGTTAATAATAATGGAGCGAATGTACACAAGGACCGACCTTAAAAAAGTCTACAATGTGACAGGTGCAGTACACATTACATGGCTTGAAAATTCATTGTTTTTTTTGCTTGCCGCTAAAATAGCATACATTTGAACCGTTAGTCGTGCAAGAGAGAGAGAGAGAGACACAGCTACATGCTGATGCAAACATATATAAAAGTAATTGTAAAGGCAAATAGTTATAAGCATTTACCAACCGAGCATATTGCACGAGCATTGAGAACTGTATGTCATGTTAGGCTAAAAAAAACCGCAGCAGAGCTCAGATGCTTGCAACGATAAGGACAATATTGCTACACACTAATGCAAACAGATATTAAGGAAAATAGTTATAAGCACTTACCAACCATCGCATATTGCATAAGCATCGGGTGCTGTATGATGTGTTAGACTATACTAGATAAGACGAGGTAGTCCTGGTTAGTATAACCGAATAGAAAAAAAATTTCTTACGAACCGATTGAAACGAAACCATCAAATTCAGAGTACAGCCAACACTCACAACACTAGCGGTGGAATACGCCTGAACTGTCCAACATTGTACGATCAACTAACATCTCGAGAATATGTAAGGCGACCCAGGTGGTCGGCCAATGGCAAGGGCACTGCGCAGGTCTCGCTAATGTGAAGGGATGGCACATACACCAGCCGAGAGAGATACGAAAAATATAGGTCATTTTTCATATACAAACAGGTAAGTTTTACCGCTAATGCATATAAAAGCCACAACAGATTTCTATAAAACCAATTTTATTCGGTAATGTACAACATTAGAAAATACACAAACATATTGAAAAAATTTATCTTTTACACTTTGTCTTGTGTACCTCAGTGAGTACTGATTTCCGTGGGTAACCGATATAATGCTTACAACACTGTTTGCAGACATGAACTTTGTATCCATGCGAAGTAATCTGTGAGTTAACCAGTCGTGAAAAGTTGCGTATGTAACAATAATGTGAAATATTCGCAGTTTCGGCCTTCACCATCAAAAGATCGATATGTTCAGGTTTCTCGTTCATCACACACATTGCCACAACTTTTCCCTTAGCATTCAGCGAGAACACATATACAGACACCCCAGGACTGTTGTTCTCAAATGCCCTTATTTGTTGTAGAGGATTCGGAAAATCTAGTCCACGAAAATCAAACAAACCTTCCACCTCAGCATACCATTTGTCCACACCCTGTGGTTGCGATGACTTAACAAATCCAGACAACACTGACCACTTGAAACATTAGTTATCATAGTTGTAGGGAATGATTACAACCCATTTATGTTTGATAAAGTCAGGAAGGTCAACATACGTTGTTACCTATGAAGATTCACACGATGTTACATGAAGGAAGCTTCTTGAATATAATCATATGGGCTCTTAGACCATCCATCCTTGAAATCGTCACCTCATACTTAGAAAACATGTACTTTATTTGGGTGGGGCTCTTTGTACTACCAAGCTTCCCATGCCGTCGAACACTGCTGCAAGCGAAGTTCTTTTCACAGAAGCAGCACTTATAATTTTGGAATGGTTCGGTGGAGGTGGTTGGCCATACAGTTGTTGCTGGAACCGAGGTCGATGTGTCCGTTGGCGATTCATTGTCCACAGCTGACGAACTGGATGACACATCTGCAGACGCCGTGCCAAACATTCCCGATGTCCGTGAAAATTCCGGTAGACACATAGACACCTCAGTCGAAGACACAGATGATAAGGCTGAAGAGGAAGAAGACAAGGCCCAAGAAATCGATGGTATGAGCCAAGAAGTCGATGGCAACATTAGATCTGGAAATCCCTAAACCGCAGAAGTTAGACGAGGTGATCCAAACACATCAATTAACTAACTGACGAACCCCACAGGCGAGGGTTGTCTGCAGCACAGTGCAGCCTAACACACGCCACCCCCAAGAAACAAGTAGAGGAGAGGAGGGTATTATGGAACAGTCGGGAAATAAGGAATACCGAGGTTTCGGATCTGTTTGGTGTTGCTATCACGTGGGAATACTATGAACTACTCAAGAAAGACTCCCATGATGCAGTGCAGTGAGAGTTGACCGCTTGTTGTTGTACCACTCGCTACAGAACAAAGTGTGTGTTATGATTTTCATGCTTTTTTGCAGGTAATTTTTCAAACATTTTAACCTGCTTGTACACATGTGACTTGAATATTGATGTTAAGCATAATGTACACTAAAAGAATTGTAGTTTGTTATACTGTGATCGTTTTGTAGCTGACAATGTTTTGTCCATCAGTTTAAAGGCTCATTTTCCAATATGGCGTGTTGGGTATTATGGAATACTAGGTATTTCATAATACCCGACGTAAAAGTATAGTATTCCATATAACCCGACAAAATATACTGAATAAAAATAAAGTTAAAAAAATGAGTGTTGAGTATAATATTTATAGCTAAACAATAATTATTAATTATATAAATAATAATCATCGCATCGTGCCACCCGTCTGGTTGGATACAGACAAACATTTTTACTAAGTGGTTTAAACATTTCATTGCTGTAACAAAACCCTCAGCTGAGTCGCCTGTCCTGCTTCTCCTTGACGGGCACACAACCCACAAGCGTAACATTAACGTAATTAATTTAGCAAGGGAAAGTCATGTTATGATTTTATGCCCCCCCCCCCCCTAACACTGTCCGCATAAAATCCAACCCTTGGATAAAACCTTTATGTGTCCATTAAAGTCTCACTATAGTGAGGAAGCGAGATATTTTTAAGACATAGCTCAAGGTCCTTGAGTATGTTTGATATGATGGAACTATTTGGCAGGGTCTACCTTAAAGTACAACGTGGGGACATAGCAGTAAACGGCTTCAAAGTGACTAGCATTTATCCTGTCAGTAAAAATGTTTTTAGCAGTGAAGATTTTATTGCTTCTACACTCACTGTTCCTGGGCCTCAGACTGTGAGACCAACAAATGACCCTCTTCCATGATCGTCTACAAGCTCTGATTCACCTCAACCCTGTTCTTCCAAGAGTCCTGATGTGGTTGTCCCTGATACGTCTAAGTCAGCAAATTTTGTCGTACCCATAGAGATATCACCACCACCTCCAAAAAAGCAGAAGTCAAATAGTGGCAGAAAAGCTGGATCTTCTTCTATAATAACCTACTTACTCCCCATATAAAAAAAAAGTTAAATGATGACCTGAAAGAAAAGGACAAAAAGAAGGAACCAAAAGCTTCAAAACAACAAAAGAAACCGAATATTCAAAGACCCTCTGTTAAGAAATTAAACTTAGACCGACCGTCTAGACCATAACCTCCAAAGATGACTCCAGTGTTATCAGTGATGAATCGTTCCATTCTGATGTATCATCTGTAATGGACTTCATGCCATCAACTAAAGAACCGGAAAACAAAGACGCTGAATGTATCTTCTGTAACGGAAAATTCTCCGAAGGGAAATTTGGATTCAATGCTTCAGCTGTTCTCCATGGGCTCACCTCGACTGTACCGGAGCAGAGAAAGATGATGATATCTGTGACTTTTGTAAATAGACACGAAGCAGAAATGACTTGCACATAATCTTAAAAGTATGGTTTTTATAGTTAAAAATAACTATGTTTTATGAAGTTTAATTGGTTTTTCGATGGTTTAAACCACATATTCCATATTAACCAACTATTTCATACTAACATCCATTTAAAACTTTTTTTTAAATATTTTTTTTCATAACAAAAAAATAAATAGTATTTTTTTACAAGTGACAGTTCATTACAATTAGTTATAGTATATACTCATTATGATTTTGTGTATTTGTATTCAAAAACCAGTAAAGGTATTTTTAGAAATGTAAATGGCATTCCATAATACCCTCCTCTCCTCTATCTATAATTAGTCAGAAGTTAAAGCTTCATGTCAGATGCTCTCAGCATGACATCAAGCTGTAAATATTATCATGAGTCTGTAAAATATCACTTCGAATAAATTGGTGTTGGCAGGGGATATTGTTTCTGTCCACCCTACTCACTTTTAGGTCTATAAAAGCAGTTCGTACCATCACACATCGCCCAGAACTTCTTTCTCCATCGAGAGGACATAGAGAAAATGATAGGATGCTGTTCTAGTGGTCAGAAAATTTTATCATCTATCGTGAATTATGGAAAAATTAAATCACTTGCAGCACTCGACAAAGATACCGAACTTACATACCTGCCTAAATAATTCCTTCTCGCATATGCACGACACAAAATAAAATCTGTCTGCAAACACCTATCTACCTATCTGCAACAGGACAAAGAGATTCTTGGGTGTATCCCATACCTAGAGTATTTTCAAGATAGTGCTACCATTATAGACACACCACATTCCAGGAGCTGGTGTAAGACACACCGGGAGAGAGCAGCAGCATAAAGAAAAACAAGGCACCTCCAATGCTGAAAGATGAAAGTCTGTAGAGAAGATGAGTGGTCGAATGGTCAACTTCGCAGGTTATACAGCGACCTGATAAGACAACATTTTACAGTCCAGTAATCATGCTGTTGTTTGCAGCACATACCCAGTAGTCATCTACTGAGGAAACCCGAAACAGGCAATGCAAACTGTCATGTAGTGTGAATGGTATACAAGCGAGCATAATCTAAAAATTATTGTCACTTCTTCGTCGAGTGTGATGAAAATGACATCGTTAAGACTACATTAATCTACCACGATCGCGTACGCTGTTACATTATGAAAATGGAATAGATGGTTGAAGACTTACCACCTGTAACACTGACTGCATCGTCAACAGCAAGGGACCTTGGAGATTCGCTACAAACATCACGGATACAATGTTACTACTGTGGAAATACTTTTAGTAAAAGCTGTAATGCATGACTGCATGTAACATATTGATTAACCACTCTCACTCCATAAGAAAAAATATATATAAATGTTCCACAAAAATACACACAGTCATAATATTACATATTCATGTTCTCTAGCACCGGGAACACCCAAGAAGAGCTAACTCGCAACACTGGTGCGAGTTGCTACACAAAGATTGAATTTATTTACATGTTCTCGTTTAATTACTTGCCGACCGTGGCCCCACCACTTACTTGTAATAGGATGGACTTTACTTTTACACAAGTACGAATAACTGGCTTGAACTAAGAGGATACATATTGCAAAATTTCTGCAAAGCACTGTTGAGTTTAGGTTAATTAAAAGGTAAAAGTGTCATCTGCGCTGTAAATGAGATTAATCCAGAATTGATGCTTACATCGACGCATTTTCCTACAAGCAACACGGCCAAAACCCCTTATATTTGGTCTATGATGTTACTTATCAATTTTCTTGTTAACTGATCGTGTCCTGTGAACACACACCTACACACCTACACACCTACGACACGACTGTTTTGTCCTACAACTATTGCCATCCCAAAAAAGTAACGACAAAACCGTAGATACATGGCCTAGATATGTATGGGAAGTGTCCATAGCAAATATCTAAGCATCGGAGATACTAAATACACAACATACACAGATGTACCACCACCTCCACTGAGACTTCCCAACAAAACCAAGGTAACTACCTAGGAGTCATGTTGGACGAGAAACTCCAGTACACCAAGCACATAAAAGAAGTAGCGGGAAGAATCAGAGGAGCTATCAGAGAATTATCAGCAGTACTTACACCACGCACATAAAAGAAGTAGCGGGAAGAATCAGAGGAGCTATCAGAGAATTATCAGCAGTACTTACACCACGCACATTAATCTTTAGACAGGAATGGTTCCCCCTTTTACGCCACAATAATCCCACTCCTCACCTACGCCGCCCCTTCTGGATTTCACCAGCAGCAACGCACAGGCCAATAGACACCACATACTACGAATTACTTCGCACGATGACAGTTGCCTCACCCCCCCTCCC
>NQII01000112.1:542835-564661 GCA_002778355.1 Clitarchus hookeri
CCCAAATTGGAGTTCCACATCTAAGTTGTTTAGCCTCTGATCTCCGTTGCGCGTAGTTGTCTTTCTATATGTTAACTAGAAAGGTAAACATCAAGGTAATAGCTTCTAGAGCCTTCATTTTAAATTAACATATGTGGTACAAAGCTACCCTGAATTGGTGCAAAGTTACTCCAAATGACTGTAGTTAGTGCGTTGCGTGTTATAGTTGATAACCAGCACCAGCTTTAATTTTACTGTTGTATTTAAGAGTTCTACTGCAAACAATTGCAAAACCACAGATACCAACATGACTAGAGACCAGACTAGCGCAACGGACGTCAATTATTTTACCACAAATGCATGTTCAGAATGATGCGGTATTAAGTCGGCAGTAATCTCAAATACGATACATGCAAATTGATATAACCAATCACACAATTTCATTATACAAGTAATTTGCGACTTTCTAATGCAAATAGCAATTAGTGTCGTAAAAAGTATCTTTAATCTCAATAATTTGAGCAGAAGGCATAGATAATTTTACAAATATTATCTTCTATTGCTGTAAGGAAGTGTTCTTTCTCTGCACATTTTTTTACGATGAGATTTTTTCTGCTCTTGCGCCATGGGATAATTATTGTGGTGTACTGTATCCAACACGACAAATTGTAAACCGGCTGTAGAATGAATGAATGAATAAATAAATAAATAAATAAATAAATAATTAAACATTCATGCTCACAGCTGTGGTGACAAGCGACAGTGGTTTATGTAAGTTCGCTTATCTGCCGCAGTGGAAACTGAAACCTGCACGTGGGTAGATTTGATATTTATTCACAAAGATAAAAGAGCCTAGGAGATAATGTGCTTGTTTATTAATTTTTTTTCCTGGCAAGCATCCTGGTCTTCACAAATCATGTGAACTAAACAACAGTTTTATCTCCCCTTGCCGTAATAGATTTAGAGCGACACCATTAAATTGTAGGAGTTAGTATTGTATCTACGGTAAAGGAATAAACGGTTCATGCAGGCGTGGCAATTCGGACCAGTGGAACATATTAAATATAACCTTGAATAACAGATCGAGTGGAGGTCAATACTCTTTCAGCGGCAGTTACGATACATCATCCAATGATGTATCTATAGCGGGAATGCTAGGACTATAATAAACACTGTTACTCTTGCATACTATAAGCGGAACACGTAACCGGGTGGCTGCTGTGTACATTTCAGAAACATTGCTGACGTGGTAGGGAAATCCGATTATCGATTTTTGCGGAATTAAAGCGGAAAAAGTTATTTATTTCCTGCCGCGCTCGTCGCGAAATGTCCTAGAAGAGTTATCAATAGCACATGACTGTTATAATCGTACCACTTTCTGTCGTACTGGCCACGGCAAGATACCTCATTGTGTTGGCACTGACGCCGTGCCTTGTTTTTTATCTGTCTTCTCCCACATTTCCTATACCCATACGTAATGCCATTCGTGCGCACCATGAATAAAAGAGAGTTCAAGGTTTTTTCTACTTCGTGCAGGGTTTTTTTTTCCCAGTCTTGTGCCTCTCCCTCTTTTAAAACAAAAACAAGAGTGTTGTTGTTTTTTTTTATCGGCGTCCGCAGCGCGCGCTCCCTCCTCTCCCCCCTCCCAATTAGTGTCGTGGCGGTATGACTCAACAGGGACCGCCTACTGGAGTCCGGGTCGTGGCTATGGCAACGCCGCATTCTCCCCTCCTTCTCCTGTAAACTTTGGTGCGCTATCTCCAGATTGCTCCGCCAGGCTGCGCTGCTGTCGAGTGTTGCAGCGCGCCAGCTCTCCAGCTCGCTGCTTGTGGGATATTGTAACACATTACGAGGGGGGTGAGGAAACTAGGCTCCAACCTACAATAACTAGTGTTTTTTTTTGTTCTGTTGGGACTTTTATTGATCGTGTGCGGTCTGGTGAAATTGATTGAGCTGTTACCTGGCCTTCATTTCTTTGAGGTTGGAAGCGCAACAGTGACAAAGGTATGTAATATACGCCAGTGCTAATTCTCATAATGCACGTAGGATTCATGCACTGGATAAGCTAAATTGGCCTAGTATCATTTGTCATGTGTTTTGTAATGTTCAGGAGTTATTCTTTGCGCCACGTATGTGTGCACATATTGGACGAGTAGACATAAACGTACGCGGTTGCAGTTAAGTTTCAGTTATGTCTCTTGTTATGGTTATGAGGAAATTAAGGTGGAAACGTTAATAAAAGGGATTAGGGTTACAAATCATGGTTGCTGAGGAAACTAAAGTAGAAGTAACGCTTAGCCATACGAATTCCTATCTATAGGCTATTCACGGTAAAGTGAGAACTTTTGAAAGCCCTCTGATTTAGAATAATAGTCAATAAATATTTTTATTTTAGCCTTAGACGTTAACTTTCGAGTGCAGTGAAATATACACACCGTGTTTATTACTTACTTGGCAATATTTATGTAAAAAAACGTGGTTAAATGATAAAAAATAGCCGAAAGGAAAAAGTAACTCGGCCTCTNTTAGACGTTAACTTTCGAGTGCAGTGAAATATACACACCGTGTTTATTACTTACTTGGCAATATTTATGTAAAAAACGTGGTTAAATGATAAAAAATAGCCGAAAGGAAAAAGTAACTCGGCCTCTGAAGTGCTCACTTACTTTACCGAGAACAGTCTATAGTAAAAAAAAACTTGCAGAGTTCCAAAAAGAATATTTTTTATCCCGTTTCTACTGCGAACATCTTAGGAAAACAAAGGGGTGTAAGTTTATAAAAAAAAATAGAAGCAAGCATTCACAAGTGTACTCGTACGTGGAATTTAGGAGTAATGGCATGTTTGCATAAATTTCCACTTGGAACACTTTCTGCTGGAAAAAAAACCTTAGATATTTGCATTTACCCTCGACGTAATACAGTAAGCACCTTGATAGGTGCATACTTACGTGCTTAAAACACGAAAAATAACGCAAGTGAATCGATCTTAAGCCAGTTATCTTCATGCAACAGCCTTAGTTATCTGGGAAGTGATGCATAGTTTTTAGAACTAATTGATCGCCATCTTGGAAATCTTGGAATGGATGTTACATGTGTGTGTATTTTGGCGTATTGCTTGCATAAGTAATACAGTATACAANTCTTGGAAATCTTGGAATGGATGTTACATGTGTGTGTATTTTGGCGTATTGCTTGCATAAGTAATACAGTATACAATACACTTTAGTGGAGTTCACCGTTAAGTTGTATGTGTGGAACTCAAATAATAAACGAGAAGGGGAAAAGATTGGTTATCATGTTGAAAAGGTCTTGTCCCAGTTGGAAGTGCACACTGCAGTGCGAGATCGTTTGCTTTATTTACAGAGGTAATATTTTCATACTGCTGTTTGCGATTATTAGAAATTTAACACTAGCAGTGCACACCTATCATCACTTGATGTAAACGTTATATACAATCAGCGAATTATAGTAATTGTCTTCAACAGACTTGCAGAAAATTCAAATTGCTATCATTTCACAGAATTGCTCGGCATCGATAAATTTTTCGTAGGTTGACAGCCACAGTACTCCTATGTCAGTTTGTGGCATGTAGAATAATTCCTCGTTTCGGGGCAAATTATTGTAAATAAACAGCTTGATTGTTTGTGCGGCTCAATTGAAGCATCTGAGATTTGTATCATCGCCTCACTTCAACCATGCCAGCGTGGAATGCTTCCTATATGTAGGCGGATGTGTGAAAACTGATCATTGTGGATACCAGAATACGTTCTTTATGTTGACGAGACCATTGTACAAGTTGAGTAATGGTCCTTCTGCCCTTCTGGCTATACTTATGGGTGCCGTACAGCTCATCAGTTCTGAAGAGCGACGTTTTGAGAAAAACTGTAATTTTAACGTGGGTAGTGGTTACACGTCTTACCTACTTGGTGTTTGTCTGTGGATCAGTTATTTGGTTGTTGGTTTGGATAGCCGCATTTTGCTAATAAAGTGCACTTGAACCAATTCAGGTTCGAAAGGAGTACCGATCAGTGGCGTACAACAGGCATTTTTTTTCGAAGGGGTGATCGAAAATATAGTCGAATTTTTTTTTGAGGTGGGAAAGGTGATTTCTATACTGATAGGTTGAGATTTCTGACTTTAAAGGTTAAAATTTGACAGTAATTTAGCTTATTTCATGACAATATAATGTGTAGTATTCATTTGACACAAATTTATTTTTGAGCCAAAGTCTGTAGATAAATACCTACATTAGGCAAACTCCAATTTTTTTTATTTAGCTAGCATAACATTTACATTACCAGAATTAAACTAACATATTTACATGTTTTCCTTATGCAAGGCCAGCGCGGAACGGAAGTTACTTTCTAATCAGACAATATCACACTGCCATAACTGTANGGGGGGGGGGGGGCGATAGCCCCTCCATGCGTACGCCACTGGCGCCGACACTATCGCAATATAATTTTGTGTATGAATGAGTTTCAGGAATTACTTAAAATGGTGACTGTTTGGAAAGCAGCACATTTCACCTTTGTTGTACACCTATTCGTGTTAACGTGACACAACCATTAGTGCACTGCTTGAATTTGGTTACAGCGCCACGAAGATATGCTACTATTGTTACATTTCCTTTGTTCCGGTTATTGGTAATTATCTCAAAGACATGAGCCGCATGGGGAGAGTGTTTCTCATTACGAACAGCGGATAGATAAGGACTCGCATGTAGTCTTTAACGTACAGTGTAAATTTTTAAAATGCACGCCACCGCAGAATTTTTTGTCTGTACTTGTTGGGTTNGGGAGAGTGTTTCTCATTACGAACAGCGGATAGATAAGGACTCGCATGTAGTCTTTAACGTACAGTGTAAATTTTTTAAAATGCACGCCACCGCAGAATGTTTTGTCTGTACTTGTTGGGTATACGACAGTAATGAAAACTATATGTACAGTTAGCACAAAGCTCCAAGTATATATCCGTCTGTAATTGTTGTTCCAGCGGAGGGGTCGGAGGGAGGACGTGTGAAAGGATGTTATAACAAAACGCTCAGAAAATGCAGGAATTATCCGATGACGATGATCAACATGGGATAACCAATTATGCTTTTGGCATTTCCAATACATTTTTTTCTCTCGGGGTGCAGGGTTTTTATTCCTGGATTGGACGATGAAAGACTGTAATACGAATGGATTTTCCAGGCCCNCCCCCCACACTTAACGTTATTTTTCCTACTTGTCTCCTCTTATCACAGTCTTCTTTGAATTTCAAATTCAGGATGACTGGGCACGAACCGTATGTGTTGTAACAGAGGCATTTGTGGCTGTAGTTGAGTTCACTGGCACGTGAAACACAAGTGGAAGTTGCTAGTTGTGGATGGTGTGTGCACTCCGCGTAGTATAGCTGAAATCTTGGCTACTGCCAGATGTCCTTGAACAATGACAGCGACAAGCAGTACGTAACTGGTGAGATGATGTCAACTCTCGTGTACTTCAGTAGGTAGCTCATCAGCCTCTCTCCGGCCTGATCCAGCATCCCTCTTGGTGTTGTGACATCACCCAAGCTTTCAGAGCTCTTGTGCGCAGTGTACGACCCACGCTCGCTGTGCAGATCCACACGAGGTTGACGGATCTCACTCTTGCCGAACTTAACTTGGTTATTTATTGATTATTGCCGAGTATTTGTTTACCGTTGATTTCACTTGGCGGCAAGTCTGTCTAGGACGTCGCCTCACTGCAGGTATTTTACGAGCTGCTATCTTACGAAGAAGGCATGCGCTTTAGAGGCACACTTATTTCAGCGGCGACTGTTTCCTCACGTAGTACCAGAATTTTTGTACATGTTCGGGAAGAACTTGAAAAACGAGCAGTTGGAGAGTAAACGACAGAAGGAACTAGCATGGCCGAGACATAATGGGGGAAGCTGTGCAGACGGGCGCTCTAACGGAAGATGTAGCACGTTCACTGAGCGACGCGGACTGCTGAAGGCTGTTCACGTTTAATTGAGCTATTTTGGAATCGTTTGAAAAATGTCACTGTCTCTACCTGCATATATGTTAACGGGCACACCGACCAGCGTGCGCCCAGTAGTGAAAGTAGTTCAATGTCTTAACGTTGAATCGTTAGGTGAAGATTTGTGATGACTGAAATTATTTCTTTTGCTTTCTGGTTTTCCAATGGAAATAATTGTAACAGTTCAAAATGTGTAAGATGCTTGATTTTCTAATAATTTCATAGCTTCACTTGAATAACACATGAATAAAGTGATCAGGCCCAATGCAATGTTACTTTTACATCTGGATGGTGGAAGAACACGCAATTTGCGCACAAGTAGATGTTAAGCAGGGCTTTCGAAAGTGCTCAGTTTACCGCGGATAGTCTCCAGGAGAGTCGGCAGCGGTCAACACTACATGTATGTGAAGTTTTTATAAAAATAATTTTGCATTATATATATGCTGTGAAGTAGAGTACTTATATTATCCACTTGTTATTAAATGTCAAATTTAACAAACAGTGTAAGAAAATATGGTTTCGTGAGCAAGCAAATGTTTTACGCCGTCTATAATGGACGAAAATATTACAGAGTAACAACGAGGTCTTAAGAGGGCAAGGGCGTGGGAAACGGGAGATCCCCGAGAAAACCCGGCGACTAGCCTCATCTTCCCGCACGATTGCCACTTGCGAAAATCCAAGAGCGACTCGGCCAGGGATTAAATCCCGTTCGCCGTGTTGGGAAGCGAGCAGTCTAACCGCTCAGCCACCGCGGTGCCTAGATTTTAGTGAAGATTGATAAAAATATGTTTAGCGCCATATTATGTCCATGGAAGTGTTATGACCGGCACGGATACTTTACAGTCAGAATACGTAAAATTTAATGTAAAGTTGTTGGAATTGGGAACCTTGGAAGCTGGTCGGTGTTTGCTATAGGCTATTCACGGTAAAATGAGTATTATGAAAGCTCTCACATCTGTAATAATAGTTATTACATGTGTTTAAGTTTAGCCTTAGATGTTAACCTCCGAGTGCCGTGGAATATACACACTTTTTATTACTTACGTGCCAATATTTATTTTGAAATGTTTTAAAGTATACAAAATGGCTGAAAGTAAAAAGTATCTAGGACCTCGAAAGTGCTCAATTTACCGTGAACAGCCTATACCTGAGAGGCGGCGGGATTGAGGCCGGGTTCTCGCTGTTCATTCAGTCTGGTGGCGCGCGGTGGCGTGCGAATATCGCCTGGCAGGCAGTGCGTCTGGCCCACATCGCCGCCTCTGCCAAGTGGTGAAAACTGCCCGTGTTGGCAGCGCAGGCCAAATATTTACTCTGCCAGCGCTATTCCGGGCCGACTTTGAAACGAAGCACATGTGGGCTGCAGCCGGCAGTCCCCCCTTTTCCCTTCTCCACACTGCGACGCCAATCAAACATGGCGGCCTGCCGGCCTCGCTGCCAGATAAAAGTGCTGCTAAATTTGGCTAGTGCGGAGCGCCTCTGTAGAGGTGGTTGACTGCTCGCTNGGGGGGGGGGGATTTCACAGCGATATCGCGTGACTAATAGCGTTAGAGAGACTTTTCACACCTCTATACTACCATGGTTTCTTATTTCACTAATAATGTTAATTTATACTGTGACAAGGTGGCTGTTGTTTTAACGTATTGACATTTATGTACAAATTATTACAAATATAGTCTATTCGCGGTTTCTTCTCACTTTTTGAATCAAACTTTACAACAAATCACCCAATGTGTGATACGTTTGGTTGGTTCCTAAATATGTCATAAAAAGCAATTTATGCTTGTGGTAACATAAAACTTCATTATTTTAGATTAAATTGAACTTTCACTTATATTTTATCTATAAATAATAATATTTAATGTATAATTAAAATGCTTAAAAACAGAAAAAAGAAAAAAATATTGGTGTGTTGGTAGTGCCTAGTACGAAATAGTTCTCATGAAAAATAGTATTACACTGAGTGGGCACGAATGCGGTACGCTGTCCCTCTGGCGTAATTCCCTAGACTAGTTAAGCTTTATTTGCATGAGGTGGAGGAATATCACGTAAGTAGGACTTAAGCAGGGCTTCAGAAAAGTTGGAAGTAACCGAGAATGGACTATACCTTAAAGATGTGCACAGTACATTTTTGAAAAGGACGGAGTTATAATACATAAATAAAACAGATGGGAGCAGCAGACCTGGACGTGGGAGATGTTGAGTTGTAGTGGGAGAGGCCAGTTTTAGGAAAACCCAGAACGGTATGCAGAGGTATGCATAGTCATGTGCAAATGTCGTTTCATAGTGCTGTCAAGCTGAAGCAAATCACTTCCGGGGATGTTCCCATCTGTCACGAACAGTAGTAACACGTTATTTTTAATATGCCCTAGAATTAAGTGTCGGGTCTGAAAGTTCCATATGAGATGTGCGGTGAGTTGCTTGCGCTTCGGCTATGTCTGTTGTGTGCAGCGGCAATAAAGCATTAGAAAAGAGCGTAGCGTCTATGTCGCCCGTAGAGCCTCCGTGTTTCGATCGACTTCTTGAAAACATAAAACACCCCCGTCCAGCCTGCACCCTTTAGATCGGACACCCTGCAATTATCAATTTTTGGAAAATAAGACTCGCGACTGCTAATATATCCTCAGCGTTTGGTTAAAGGTTGCTGGACATGCAAAACACTTTTATTAAATATTTTAGTGCAGATTTCTGTTAACATGTTTTGTTCATTTTGTAAATACAGGGTTACCGGAGAAGACGGGAGGCAGATACATCGAGTTAATACATAACCAAAAACAAGTTTCCGAAATACTTTACAACATACATTTTTTGTAACTTCATCAGGGGTTAACGGGAATTAATGTAATGTAATCATAACTTGGTTTCAAAGAAAAGTTACATATTATTTTGGCAAAATTTAGGGTAGCGAAATTAATTTTGTTATGGCTTTATTGCAACGGAAAAATTTGGCAGCGTGTNCCCCCCCCCCCCCACTTGGTTTTTTTTCTCCTAGAAGTGCTCTCAAGTACATTCCGTGCACGGGCAAAGCGTCAGACATTGTGGGTGAAGTGTGGTCTGGTCTTTGTTTGGCAAGAAGACGCCGCGCTGCGTGGACGTCGCCGCTCAAGGTCAGGCCTGCGCGGAAACAATGGCTGCTCTGTGCGCGCCCCAGTCAGCAGTTTGTTCCCACGGCACAGGCCGGCGTGTCTGCTCCGTGGACGTGGTCGCTAAGTCCCGCCGGCCCCCTCTTATGCTCGCCTTGTCTAGGCCAGCCTTGTTTTTCCTCTGCCACTCCACTCCGCTCTGCGTTCTTTGCAGAAAGTCCTGCGTGAGGCCAGCCCGCAAGGCAACAACATGCCCGAGTGATAACAAGTTGTCTGGAACCAGTTGCGAACACGAGCTGCCGTGACCTTGGAAGCACGGCTCGAAGATATTCGCCTTACTTGTTTCTTCGTTTTCGTACACTATGATTTGTTTATCCCTCCCGTAAATTACTGCCAAGTTGATAGCAGCATATAAACATAGATTGCATAAATATACAAAACACGGATTTCAGCAAATATCCCTCTGTCATGTCAGATAATAACACTACATACATATTAATTATCTGATAATCACTTGACGATCCCCCCCCTGGTAATACGTCATCAAAAATGTGAAATCGGTGTCTAAATGTTGATAACGATATCAAAATATGTAGTGCCATCCAAGGCGGGCAAATGCTTGCAACGTTGTTTACGTAGAACTGGTAAATGATTTAGTTGCCTCTTTTTTAATCCTCGTTTTGCCGAATCACCTCCAAGTAATTTTAAAGAGGCGAAGCTTTCCAGCCTAGTCAACCATTCCCAGAAAAAGAAAGCTTGTCGATGGCTGTCAAGGTCGCCCGCTCGGTGGAAGGAAAAAGAAAGACGGAGAGTTGTACAGCCTGCGCAATTCTACGTGGTAGGATTACAGACTTGATAGGTAATGGTAGCATATAAGCTACCATTACTGAGCATGTGCGTATCATGAAAATAGCAGGTCGCCTTCTCGTCCAGGCAGACTAGCTTTTTTTAGGCGGGCGACCAAATAATTTTAACTTGATTTTCTCAATTCGCTAAACAATTTAAAATTGGACTTTTTCTATCATTGTATCGGTATTTACAGTACATACATCCTAGCTAAAGTTCACAAGTATTATAAAGGATTTGAAGCAGATTAAAAGTGTGATCATTGAATTATTGAGTTATTGGAGATAAATTGTGGGCTATCAAATTTTTTCATGGGTCAGTGATTACTTTTAAGTTATTTGCATCTCCGAGTCCATTTTAACATGTTTTTAAAACCAATTCACCAAAAACCCAACAATTTTTTTTTAAAAACACAATTTAAACCATAAATGTTGTTAGTAATATTCAAGTTTTAAATAACAACTTTCATTTCCGAGTTATTATCAGTATCGCCAAACTTCCTGCAACAACTCAACTGACACAATAGTTTGCAAAGGAGAGCAATTACGTTTTACATTATTCTGTAGATTGGTCACATTTTCTGTGAAAATTTACGCTACTTACATGAAATTACATTGTTCAGCATTCTACGTTAGTTTTAACTGCAAAATAAAACCACTCAACTTGTGTTCTAGGTTAATGTTGGGTTAGTTTAAACTATAGAAACACGTATTCACCTGCTATCCTAGGTTAGTTATGGGGCTTTTGTTGGATAAGGATACTATGTTATTCACATTACAAGTCGTGGATGTATGTTGCATGCATTTAAGGAAAAACCCAGTTGTAAATCTCACACACCTTTGAAGGAAAGTTTTTCTAATTCTAATTCCTATGCCTTCCCTTGGAAAAGATCTAGGTGACGCCCATGAAGTACGGCCTCCTCGACCCACAGACGCTCGTTGGAGGCAGCCACGACCAGTGCACAGAAAAAAAAAAAAGTAGTTTGTATATTTAACTGCCCTATTTAGTGTTACATACTAGCATCGTGGATGGATTGCGTTAAGAGTTTTCCTGTATAATCCACTTTCCATATGTAGTCGTTTATGTAAAACTTGATGTGGCATGAAAACTACTTTTCAGATTCAGAATTCGTAGAGCATTGCGTGCACTCGTAAGTACTTGTAAATAATAGGCTATAAATTTAGGCGTGTTACATATTTGCTTATTGGTTGGAGCAACTCCACTCCTCTGAAAGAACAAAACTTACCTCAAAGTTGTTTCAAACGTTTTTCGTGCGCAGAGCTTAAATTGGTAAAGTATTCATTGTAGGGAAGAAGATGCATGGATGTAAGCAACTAAATTATTGTTTTAATATTGATCACAGTTAAATGAAGTATCAGTCACAGTATAAGGAGGTGGTACTATTTCTGTGTGAATCTGGTAGTGTGGATAATAGTTCTCAACTCCGCATTTTCATATCTTCGGAGGCAATATCACCACAAAAAGGTTAACACAATTCCGGGGATATAGGCAGAAAACAAAACAACCGTTCAATGTTATGACACTGAACTAGGCGCACAGAAATACTGCACGTGTTCTGTTGTCACCAGTTATGTTTATATAATTTCTAGTTTTAGAGAAGTTCAGATTTACATTGTGTTTTTGGAAATTTTCGTCCCAAATATCAGCTATTGTAACTCGATACCTTCAACGAATGTGGGGTTTGTTCGACATTACGTTAAGTCATCTGCTTAGCTCCCTAGGGACTATTATGAGATTTTAAAGACTCCAGTGAAAATCATCAATGTCGCAAAGACATATCTTAAGGTGATGGTTAGAAGTCAATTAAAATACCTTACATATCTCTTTTCGTCTCGAGTAAACTTAACGGAAAACGGAATCTGCTTTTGAGCTGTAACTGACGAAGGAGATTGCACGAGGGAAGCAGTAAACCAGTTGCCAAACGAAATGCAAATTGTTTTCTAGGAATAATGACTTGCAGATCGGCGATACTGGTGGAGAGAACCGGTTTCTTTCCAGCAGCCGCCCATCGCGGCAAAAGATTCGGACATTCCTGACGCTGCCGCCGCCATTTCCGCCGTGCAGCCACAGGCTGCCGCAGAGGGGACGTGGGGGTAGAGTGCTCATGCGAGCTGCGCAGTAGTCACTCACCGTATTCCAACATTGACCTGCAATTCTGCCAGTAACACTACCAGAAACACCAAGGCTAGGATTTGAGGTTAGAATACTGTTTATAGTCCATTCACAGTTACTTCCAACTTTTCTGAAGCCCTGCTAAAGTTCTATTTTCAGGATATTCCTACGCTTCATTCAAACAAAGGTTAACAGAGTCTAGAAAATTACACCAAAGGGGCGACGCACCGCTTTCGTGGGCACTCAGTGTAATAATATTTTGCACAAGAACTATTTCTTACTAGGCATTACTAACATGGCTGTTTTCTCACTGTTTTAGTTCATATTAATTATAAATGAAATACAGTATATTAACTAGAACTTGTGAATAAAATATAAATACAATTTTAATTTAACTACAAATTAGATACTTTAATGGTAACACGAGTATAAAACGCTTGTTATACATAACGTAATTGGGAAACAACCAAGAACGTCATACATGGTGTCGTTTTTCAAAGGATTGATTCAAAAGGCGTGAAGAAACCACGAATAGTGTGTACGTAAATACGTGCTCCGAGATGTTTGTACACTTTCTCTAACCTAGTTTTAGTGTAACTAGAATGTTATTCAATTTAGTCATATAGAAGGGTGGGTCTGTAGAAAATTGAAATGTAAACAAACACGTACATCAGTGTAGACCATAGCGATGAGCGAGGAAATGTCGGGTAGATGTGCAAGAGACGAAAATTGGTTCTTTTCATCGTGAGAGTATGGTTTCCACAGCCTGTGGTAGCGAACACAAGAGTGACGATTCCCTATTGGAGCGGAGCGGATGTGAACGCCGGCATGAGCGCGCGTCCTGCCCTCGCGAATGGCGTGCAGGAGGGGCGGATAATTAAATGCTAGTAGTGAACTGGGTGGAGCGGCCATTCCTCCCCCTCCCCCTACTGCACACTGCCTTCTAGCGCGCGCACCAGGGGGTTGTTTTTATCAGGCAGCTGTCTTGTCCCGCGGATTTATTTGCCGCAGTAGTATGCATGCTTCGGGCAGAAAATTCGATTTTGTTTTAGAATACGCTATATTTACAACTTTTTATTATTCTTTCTTTGTCTGTAGCCTTTCTCTTTCTCGATCTTTTTATTTATGGATGCTCCCAACTATAAGCTGTTCACGGCAAAGTGGGCAATTTTTGGGGCCCTAGTTGCTTTTTCCTTACAGCCTCCCTTTTTTTATTTTTTTTTATCATTTAACCACCTTTTTATATAAATATTGCCATGTAAGTAATAAACACAGTATGCATATTCCATCGCACTCGTAAGTTGATGTCTAAGGCTAAAATAAAATATATTTATTGACTATTATTCCAAATGAGAGGGCTTTCAAAAGTTTTCACTTTACCGTGAATAGTACAAAAATGTATGCGACAAAAGGCTGCCACATTCGGAAGGATCCATCACCAACGCACTAGGTAGATTATTATTTTCAAAATAAACGTCAGTATAGGCCCTACTAAATGTTTCCTTTCAGCCATTTTTTTAGCCAATCTTTTCTCCACTTTTTAATATAAACATTATCATGTGACTAATGAAAACAGTGTATACATTTCACCACTCTGAAAAGTTGACGTCTGAGGCTATAATAGTGGCTAATGCCCATTGGGAGGGTCTAGAAAAGTGTTTAATCTGCCGTGAATAGTCTATAAAACTGACCAGGTCGCAAAATGTAGAAAAGTGTTGCTCTTGTCGGGGGCTGAAGCACGTTTTCTGACCAGGAGTTCGCCAGGTCGAATCACGAGATATATGTGTCACAGGAGTTTGAAACGTTAAGCCCCATTCTCGCCACCCGCGTACCCACATGCAGAAAATGTATTAGTAAACTATTTTAACATTTTCTTTGTTAAGCCATAGGCACCAGTGTGCTAAAAGCAAAAAATAATTGGCTTTCCGATACTTGGGAGGAGTCGGGTTCCATTCCCGGGCCGGCCATTCTGATTTCTGTTTTTAGTAGTTTTCGTAACTCACCCGAGGCGGGCACCGGACGGGTTCTTTACCGCAGGCATTGCAGTTTCATTCCCGTTCATGACAGGCTGAGCTTCGCGTTTCGTCTCTATTCACCTGGATGTCGGCGATGCGTTAAACCGTTAACATAAAGGATTCTCCTTCCGGTTTCCCTTTTTAAGTGACCTTTCCACTGGTGTGCGTTTGTGCGAGCATGGTGTCTGTGACGTACTCGTGGGTACTTTGAGACGATGTCCGGCTTCTCATGATCCGTCCGGCCTTCTCCACTATACGTCCAAATAAGCATGACCCTCATGCTTGAGAAAGGTGGAGACTGCGCAGCATGTAAACAATCTTCGCACAACATAGCCTCACTTTGCCTACTTTAAACTGTAATGCTGGATTTACAATACCGCGACGAACGTGCTCCGACAATCGGACACGACATGTCCATCCGACAATGTCGGCCACCAAAATGTGTTCAGTGTTTACAATACTCCGACAGTTCCCATCCGACAAGCGTATCGTAGCTGTCGGCAAATCTTAAAATGGCCAGTAATGTGCTATACTTCTTGTTGGAATGCATAGAAATCACAACATATTGTACACTATTTTGTTGTGAAAACAGTCGAAAGCTATCTAAATATACTATCAACATCATTATTTATTTCCGTCACATCAACAACCAGGCATCTTTCTTCTACACAATAATCAGTATATACCTGTAACATATTTTTAGAGTAAAATTTCCCACAGCAGTGAAATATGTACGACATTTTGTTTTATAAGGTTGTGTTTATGTTATTATTTATGCTGCCCAGCCAGTCCGACTACGACAAAAGTAGAAATAGAATCCACTTTTGTAGGTCGGTCGGAGCCGTGATTTTGTCGGGGTGACCTTGCTTCTGATTGGCTGTTGAAATATTTACGTCGGAGTCGGGGCTGTGATGTCGGAGTGTCGTGGTATTGTAAATCCAGCATAATTGGTTGCACATGAAGAATACTCGCTAGGACAGTCAGCGCATTACAAAAAAAGACATTTGTCAAGTCTGGCGTAGTATATACAGTATGTATTTCATCCCATAGTTTCCCTTGAGCTATGAGTAACCTAGTAACTCAGAAATCCTGGTGGTGCAAAACCTTTTTAGTTGTATACATTGTATACGTAATGTATAATAGTTTAACCTAGGTTGACCAGATATTTTAATTCAGGCCATAAAATATGTGATTTATAACAAAAGGAATGTGGTTAACTTACAGGAATGACAGTACTTTAAATATAATCTAACACATTAAAAAAATTTAAAAAAGAAAATAAAATAAATATCTGGATGCAAATAAAAATCTTTATTACAATGGGCACCATTAGTTGTGACGTCACGCCAAGCCGCTGGTTCCAAACAACTTTTTGTTTACTTTGAATAGTCTTGCGAGTGCCAAAAGAAGTCGCTAGTTGTTCTGAATTTTTCCTAACGTTTTGTTATTCTTAAGATTTTAAATTTGGCAGGTAAACAGTCACGTCTTAAAACTGCTATGTCCTGTTGAATTGTTCGGCGACGAAATAAAATTAATATTAATGGATGAAAACGCATACGAGCTGGGCCATTGTGAGTTCAGAAACGCACATTCCCGAAAGTAATAATGTTAAGTGTACTCGTATATACAATGGATGCATACGTGAAAGATAAATATTGCACAATTNATTCCCGAAAGTAATAATGTTAAGTGTACTCGTATATACAATGGATGCATACGTGAAAGATAAATATTGCACAATGAAGGCGTTATACAGTGATATGTTATCCGGGTAAGTTTGTAAATGCACGATTGCTATGTGTTTAATTTTTACAAGTACGGTTGCGATTACCAACCTGCCATGCATTTATGGACTAGCCTGTAAGTTACGGACTCGTTAGAGGTACATGCACTTTTATAAAACTGCAGATACATATCTTTCCAATTGCCGTTTTGCTATTTCAGTGTAGGAGATAATGGAATTAATTTATTAATATTGAAGGTAAAGAAAAACGTGAACAACTGATCCAAGTATTACTTTTAGCTTTCCTCGTAATAAAATGGGTGTTTGCTGGGTATTAATGGCAAATAATCTCGGAAATCAATAAAAGGCTACATCTTATAAAAAATATATTCCTACTCATTATTTTTTCTCCCCAATCCGACCAGCAAAGTTGCAGTGACAAGAAATCAGCTATTTATCAATACATGAATATTCAACCAAATCAGCTCTCATATTTTTAATGGCTAAAGTAGCCATCCTGATTAGCGTATTTAATGGATTCCTAAAAATTTCTGGGATGACTCGTTAATAAAGGCAATGACCAATTCCTTTCTTGAATTCCCTTATTGTGTTCTTGGTGTACTATTCTCTAATGAACCTGCTGTTGACAAGACGTCAAGCTAAATAAATAAATCGTAGAATCAGTCTTAAATTCCAATTTCGAAGGCAACTAATTGGACATTGAGTTATAATTGTAATATTGATGATGAATCTTATGTATTTAGAATGAAGTGTGCTTCGTGTAGCAGCGAGTACTTAAAACCACTACACCACCACGGCCTCCCATCACCTTAAGAAGGAAGGAGTTCTGATGTTTAGGTGGTTCGTAACAACCAAGGCGTTGAGAGCCAATGAGGGTGGATATATGGTGGATATGGAGCGGTGTNATTCCCGAAAGTAATAATGTTAAGTGTACTCGTATATACAATGGATGCATACGTGAAAGATAAATATTGCACAATTAAGGCGTTTATGGACTAGCCTGTAAGTTACGGACTCGTTAGAGGTACATGCACTTTTATAAAACTGCAGATACATATCTTTCCAATTGCCGTTTTGCTATTTCAGTGTAGGAGATAATGGAATTAATTTATTAATATTGAAGGTAAAGAAAAACGTGAACAACTGATCCAAGTATTACTTTTAGCTTTCCTCGTAATAAAATGGGTGTTTGCTGGGTATTAATGGCAAATAATCTCGGAAATCTAATACATCTTATAAAAAATATATTCCTACTCATTATTTTTTCTCCCCAATCCGACCAGCAAAGTTGCAGTGACAAGAAATCAGCTATTTATCAATACATGAATATTCAACCAAATCAGCTCTCATATTTTTAATAGCTAATGTAGCCATCCTGATTTGAGTTTTCCATGGTTTCCCGAACTCACTCCAGGCAATTTCTGGGATGACTCGTTAATAAAGGCAATGACTCGTTAATAAAGGCAATGACTCGTTAATAAAGGCAATGACTCGTTAATAAAGGCAATGACTCGTTAATAAAGGCAATGACTCGTTAATAAAGGCAATGACTCGTTAATAAAGGCAATGACTCGTTAATAAAGGCAATGACTCGTTAATAAAGGCAATGACTCGTTAATAAAGGCAATGACTCGTTAATAAAGGCAATGACTCGTTAATAAAGGCAATGACTCGTTAATAAAGGCAATGACTCGTTAATAAAGGCAATGACTCGTTAATAAAGGCAATGACTCGTTAATAAAGGCAATGACTCGTTAATAAAGGCAATGACTCGTTAATAAAGGCAATGACTCGTTAATAAAGGCAATGACCAATTCCTTTCTTGAATTCCCTTATCGTGTTCTTGGTGTACTATTCTCTAATGAACCTGCTGTCGACAAGACGTCAAGCTAAATAAATAAATCGTAGAATCAGTCTTAAATTCCAATTTTGAGCACAACTAATTGGACATTAGCTTCTAATTGTAATATTGATGATGAATCTCAGGTATTTAGAATGAAGTGTGCTTCGTGTAACAGCAAGTACTTAAAACCACTACACCACCACGGCCTCCATCACCTTAGGAAGGGAGGAATTGAGATGTTTAGGTGGTTCGTAACAACCAAGGCGTTGAGAGCCAATGAGGGTGGATATATGGTGGATATGGAGCGGTGTNGATGTTTAGGTGGTTCGTAACAACCAAGGCGTTGAGAGCCAATGAGGGTGGATATATGGTGGATATGGAGCGGTGTCGAAATGCAAGGACGGGGAAGACAGGAAAATCTCGAGAAAACATGCCAGCCAGCAGCATCATTCATCACAATTCCTATATGTGAAAATCTGTGAGTAACTTCACAGGGAAACAAACATCGATCACTTTGGTGGAAGGCAAGTGTCCTACCACTACGCCCACCGCAGTCCTCCGTAGGAAGGGGGAGAGAGGCACTGTCTGGGCACTTATGTCTTCCTCCACCTCATTTCTTTAATTTTATTTGGGTAAAGTCTATTAGAAAGTTAGATTTAAAAAAATTATTGTAACAATTAAAATAATTCTCTACAAACTTACCATATATCTGGTTTCAGAATGGCAGGGACAGTATTTTTCACATCTGCATTTTATTTTTTTATAATTATACTTACTTGTTTCTTTCTTAGGTACCAGTACATACTGGAAGTTGTCGAATATTATAGATAGGTTGCAATGTACGTACATATATACATGTCTACATACATCATTAAGAGATGGGATATACAAGCCAAAATACAGAAAAGAAAATTAAATTAAAGAAAATTGCAGAGAAGTAATGTATTCTTGGAAGTGGCTTTTGAAAACTTTCGCAGTATACCTACTCATTTTTAAAACATTGGTAAGTACTTTGACAAGCTGTTGATAATATTTACAATAGTGACATCACCCACAGTTTAGACTATTCGTCAGGTCTGCAATAGTGATTTATGAAACAAATAATAAATTGTTTTGTTTACACACTGTTGTAACAGAGTTGCACAAAACTAGAATTACACATTCAAACACACAACACACACAACCAAATAGGAATAGTTATCATTTAGTTACAAGAAGACACTGTCNAGAATTACACATTCAAACACACAACACACACAACCAAATAGGAATAGTTATCATTTAGTTACAAGAAGACACTGTGTTTGTTTGTGTGTGTGTCCGTCATTAGTTTTTTGTTTCGTAAATTGGTCGCTTACTGACTGAATTCCTTCTACTCAGTTTCCTCTGTCTGTAGGCCTATGTTTGTATGTGTAATTCTACTGCAATAGCACATGTCCAACACAAATTTTCATTTAATATATAANTCTGTAGGCCTATGTTTGTATGTGTAATTCTACTGCAATAGCACATGTCCAACACAAATTTTCATTTAATATATAATATTCATATAGGTCTACATAAATTAGCGTAAGAAATTTTAGCTCAAGGGAAATGTGTTTACAAGAATAGTAATCCTGATTTTAGGATATAGTGTGCAAATACTGCAAACAGAAATAAAGTATCTGGAATCAGTATTTCGTTAATAACCATAAAACATAGCGACAATTTATGGTAAGAAAACATATCCAAACTGCGACATCTCGCATATGTAATGACCCCGACTTTAATAGCTCTCCCAAGTAGGCAGTGATTGGCCTTATTTACATCTTGGAAATAACAGTTACAAACACTGGTTTCATCATCAGGTTCTATAGTCACCCCATTAAAAAAAAAAACCAATTTCTGTATTTGTATCAGAGCTAGCACTACTAAATTAACTTTTAAAACCACTTCAATAAATGGTCCTGCAGTAGTCCGGGAAAATACATTTTACATGTCAACTGCGAATTTTATTGGTGATGCTCCTGTCACGAAAATGAATGCTAAACAAACGTAGGTTGAACTACTTGGGGTAAAAACGTGTTTCCAAACAGTAAACGCTATGTATTTACAAATGTGAAAATTAATACTATCAAGTACTTCTTAAATATCTTGTTTCTGACACTACAAATTTGTTTCTGGAAATGACTTCTACAGATAAAATATACGACTCTGCACAATGCCGTCGGGTAAGGTTATAAGCCTCCCTACTTTTAAACTTAAATAAAAACGTAAACACAGCAAACTGGCCAAGATTGGCTTTATCTAAGTTTTCTTTATTTTAACTACCTTTGGAAAACTATAAAATGTACACGATTGTCATTTACTGTAATTATTACAGTCGACCGTAAAATACATCACCATCTAAACACAAGGGTAAACCAAAGCATGTTTGTAACCAGAAGCCTTGTGTGATGTCACACTAATCGTGTCGTTTTAACTGCAAGTCGACAAATGTTCGTAGAACAGTTTAACTTTTATATTTCTTATAAATGTATTTTCCATTTAAATTATTGGCATGCAGAAAAGTGGCATTTTATAAAAGGAGTTCATAAAACTTACAGCATGTGTAAAAAAAATGTTCAGTGGTAGTTTGTGTAAAAAGCAGGACTTTTCACAGAACACTTTGCCAAAGGAGGTTATTTCACCACTATTTGGCCTTCATCATCCCGCAAGAAAATGCCTTTTTAAAAATAAACATCTTCGAAAAGCAAGCCCTGTGGGCACCCTAGCTTAGCCATACTGACAACCACAATGGATCTTGTAGACACACGCCGACATTAATGAATGATATCGATCTGGATGTTTTAGCTTTTTAACCTAACTTGAGGCACTTTCCCGCTAGCAATTCGCGCCAACGTGGCGTCAGCGCACCAATTGCTTGCATTTGTGCTGCAGTTCACGTACAGTCGATGGGCGAGATTGGTCGGAAGTAGAGCGACGTATTATGTAAGTACACAGTCGCGCCTCTGGACATGTATAGCTGCACTCACAACCATCCGTCGTACCCGTCAGTTGGAAGTGATTCACAACAATCCGTCGCCCGTAAATGCTTCTGTATATTGAATTATTGTTTAAATTTTAAATTGCTGAATTTGCCACCAAAGATAAATAAACACATATCCACTGTCTTGCATNTGAATTATTGTTTAAATTTTAAATTGCTGAATTTGCCACCAAAGATAAATAAACACATATCCACTGTCTTGCATTTTATTTCAGAGTGCGTATTCTCGTCTAAGGAATGTCGTCAGTAGGCGGTGGCTCGTCCGTCCGTCCGTCCGTCCGTCGAAGGTTAAAGTTTGGTATATGGCGGATGGACGGATAGAAAAAAAAATTGCCCCGCTGTTGGTTGAGCATCATGTGACCGGCGGACGGACGGGCGACTGACGGTTGTGAGTTCAGCTTAACGGAATAACTTGTTTGCATTGCATTGGAGAAGTAACGGAATACGGCGAAGTGTTGTTCGCAGACACGCAGGCCAACTGTGACGTCATGTATGGCGACCTGCTCGCCGGACACGAGGCAGTAGGCGTTGTTAGGCCAGCAGGCAGTGCGGACGGCGCCAGTAGCGTGTCTGCGGTGTCGCGTGCCCAGCCGTTGTTTCTGGCCGTACGAGGACTCGCGATGCCACACGCACGCCCGTCATGTCACCTCTGCACGCCCGCATACTGAACTGCCCGGCCGAGGCCGTGTTCACTCTGATGGATATTCCTATAGGCTATTCACGGTTAAGCCCTCTATTTATTTAAAAAGGTGGTTAAAGGATAAAAAATGGCTGAAGGGAAAAAGTAAGGGCCTCAAGAGTGTTCACTTTACNCTATTCACGGTTAAGCCCTCTATTTATTTAAAAAGGTGGTTAAAGGATAAAAAATGGCTGAAGGGAAAAAGTAAGGGCCTCAAAAGTGCTCACTTTGCCGTGTACAGCCTGTACCACCGACAAACCAACAGGAATTGTCGCATATTTTCTCTTACTTCATAACATTTCCTCCATTCCGCTGGTATGTCTGTTGTCATGTGTCGTTCCACTCTTCGCGCAGACTCTTTACTACTGACAACAGGCAGTTAGAAAAGTTTTTACTTTACCTGTGACCCGCTTGTACGTGTTTTATCCAAACTGTCTGCTCGATATTGAAGTTGCTGCGTTCCAAAAAAGAAAA
>NQII01000112.1:564676-605768 GCA_002778355.1 Clitarchus hookeri
GGGGGGGGGGGGGATTGTGTTTCACATATTTCCCGGCGTTCCACTTGAGATTGTCGAGTAGTGTGTGGAGCGACGGCTTTTCCATTATTTCATTACACAAGAAAGTGCGCGCAAAGCATTGTGCTTAACATTGCTTCGCGTTATTGGACACGTGCGCTGTGCTAGTTCCACAGCCGACAAATACTAGAACCCCGCTGCGACGTGTTTTCTTGTGTTCTAGAGCGCAGAGTGTCGTGGATCCGGCGACGAGTGCCGCGTGTCCTCTACGTGCGAGGCACTGGACTGGCGCGCAGGTTTCGTATCTACAACCATTGGTATAATAATAGAAACTATAGGCTGTTCACGGTAAAGTGAGCAATTTTGAGGCCCTGGTTACCTTTACATTCCAGCCATTTTTTTTTAATCATTTAACCACCTTTTTAAATAAATATTGCCATGCAAGTAATAAACACAGTGTGTGTATTCCACCGCGCTCGGATGTTAACGTGTAAGGCTAAAATAACATATATTTACTGACTATTATTCCAAATGAGAGGGCTTTCAACAGTGCTCACTTTACCGTGAATAGCCCATATAGTACGTTGTTATTAAAGATAAAGGCGTGCTGCGCGTCCGAATACTACCATGGATATCCTATAGTGGCTTTTTCCTTACCGAACTTGTAGAAAACTTCCATTTGGGGGGTCGCACTGCGAAAAGATACATATTAGAAATGGGAATAGAAAACTGAAATGTTATTTGTGAAGCAAATGTCAGTTAGACGTTAAGCATTTTTTGAAGAGAAATATTTGCGACTGGAAGTATGTAGGGATAAGCTGCGTGAGTAGCGGCTTCATCTCGCCGGCCAAGTGCGGCGGCTGTGGCCTCCGCCTACCCTTCATATGCCTTCGAATGGCCTTGGTGTCGTGAGACAGAGAGCCTCGACTCCCATAACTCACTAGGTGTTTGTAAAACAAATGCACTCCGACACATACTCAAATCATTGGGTCGGCGGCGGGCGCCGTGTAGCCCAGGCAACTAGGAAGAGAGGCGATGAGAGCCGCGGTGAAAGTTGGCCAACGGGACTTCTCCCCCTCCCCATCAAGCCGTGCTTGCTTGTTTTTCCCAGCGCCTGCCTGCCTTCACACATTCTTGGGCTCGAACCCAGCGGAGCCAGCCGGAACGGGCTGCAGTTACCTAACTGCTGGCTGGGAAGCCTCCCAGAGTGCCTGCCCCATTGTTGACGTCCTGCTTCCCCCGTTAGCCGGCCGCCATCGCCAATACATTCCCACTTGAACAAGTATATCTTGTAGAACAGACCTTCACCATCGTGTATGCTGATATGTACAGGAATGTGCGTTGTTGAGGGAAGCGGAAGGGCGCACAGGAACATTGCCATGTTTCCCACGTCTGAAAATGTGATGTTCACCCTTAGGCAATAGGGCCCGGTTCGCTGCGCTGGGAGGCGACTGTCTGGCCTCTTAACTACACTATTGCGATGGTTCAACTGCTGGGAACAGTCTTTCCGAAGTCTGCTGTGTTTTTTTTCTTTCTTTAATCTAGCTGAATGGAGTATAAATATAGTTCATCATTGTGTATTGCCTGAAGTACAAACACAATTGCTATGGATTTATTATTGTAGGTTGTTAAATCAAATTTACGTTAGTCTTTTTACGGAAATTGCAGAAGAACGCGTAGAGAAATTCACTTATGTATGCGTAATAACTTGTTAAATATCATACCAAATGATTCTTGGTTAGCGCTCTTCCCAGTTATTTGCAAAATTTCCATTGTAATTGAAAGAATAGCTACAATAACAATTTTGTTACTAAAGTTCCTGACAAAAAAACTAACCACTCATGCACAGTCACTGCTCACCTACAAGTTCCAGCGGGTTAAAATTGATGTGGATAGCTGTATTACAAAAAATAAATTTTTGCCAAAGGTTTGAAGTTTGTTAAAATAACTGAACGGATAATTTGAATAAGAAAATATGTTGCACGGCTGTACTGAAGTTCTGCGGCCGTTAACCATGTTAGTTATTTGTGAAGAGGAGGTTACATGCGAGAATCGTTCATTTTTAAAATCCTANCTGCTCACCTACAAGTTCCAGCGGGTTAAAATTGATGTGGATAGCTGTATTACAAAAAATAAATTTTTGCCAAAGTTTGTTAAAATAACTGAACGGATAATTTGAATAAGAAAATATGTTGCACGGCTGTACTGAAGTTCTGCATTCTGCGGCCGTTAACCATGTTAGTTATTTGTGAAGAGGAGGTTACATGCGAGAATCGTTCATTTTTAAAATCCTANTTCTGCGGCCGTTAACCATGTTAGTTATTTGTGAAGAGGAGGTTACATGCGAGAATCGTTCATTTTTAAAATCCTAGCCATAGCTGTACTAACTTACCTACTCGCTTTCGCAGGTACAGCATGCACATGGTAACATACTGCGTAATATTTCATGAATTTATGTACGCCCACCAAACCCCTTCTCGTGGTCTCATTTTTACTTGTACAAGTGTAAGGTAATGTAAACTTATTTTGGGGTAATGTGTGGTGGGCTTAATTCGTTTCATTCACGGTGAAAACCGTACGATCAGGAATGCAGGTATGAAAATGGGAGTATGTATTGCTACAGTTATGGGCATGAGATGTATTGCTACAGTTATGGGCATGAGCCTTGGCGTGTAGAAGAATAAGAATTTTGATATTTTACTTTGTATCTGGTGCACAAGGTCTTTAGTCATTAGGATCGCAGGAAAGAGAATTAGTAGCAATTTAATTAATATTATTTAAAAAAAATTAGTTGGACAGAAAATTTAAATATTTATTTTCCCTCGCGTATTAATTTTTTTATCTGGACTATGATTAAGTTGATTTCGAGTTGTGTGTGACTGGTTGCACACAGTAAGAGTAGCTTGACTATGAAGATCAGTTATCTTTGCCGTATGTGCACGTTCTCAGGCGGGTTTATCTTACGTATATGCAATTGATGGTGTTTGAGGCATGCAGCGACGTACATGCAAATCCTGGGAAGGTGTCGCCTGTAATTACTGCAGAGGTCGGCACTGCTTTGTGACCTTGAGTGGCGTGGAACAGGCAGTCGAGTGGAAAATCAGTCTTGGATTGTCTTGCTGTTCACGTGCGGCGCCGGCATGACCTTGAACCGGCCAGCGGTCGTGGATAACAGGCGAGGACCGGAGTGTGCAGGACAAGGCGAGGTAATTACAGCCCGCAGTATGCTAATTGAAGCGAGCACCACCTGTCGGATGGATATGGCCACGTCCTGTCCAGGTCGCTACCCTTCTGTCCCCGCCGCGGCTACTGAGCAGTCAGTGACGAAACAACGGCTCCGACTTAGTAGGGAGCAAGTCTTTAGGCGTCCCTCTTAACATTTTTACTTGTCTCATAAGTTTCATTTGGGTGCGATCGAAATCTCAATTACATGTTGCATAAAAGATAGAGAAAAAAAAGTATATAACCCATAAGCGAAGATGTACGTAAAATAGATCTCAGGCGTTCGCGAATACACTATATCAAAGCATCTCGCCATAAAAAGAAAAAAGAAAGCAGTTTGGATGGCCATTTGCTCTCATTCTGGCGCCCTCCACTAAATTTGGGGAGGGGCAATGTAGACCTATACTCTGCTCCCCCCTCCACCTAATAGTTATTGCGCCACTGCCAGCAATACTCTTGTGGGGGCTGTGTAGTGTGAGGCTGTGTCCACAATCAGCACCACGTGTCCGTGTTGACAAAGTATTCGTGTGTGAAATTGGACGTTCTTGCCATTTCCCCAACTAGATTTATGTTCTGTGGAATTTTACTCTGCTAGTTTAATTTGTCTTTGTGACAGTAGCAAGTGTGTTCCGCGGCCGTGCGATGTTGTAAACACCGACAAATGAAATACTGCTAACAGTTGAGCATCGAAAACCGAGACTGGTACGTGTCGTGTCCTCTTTGCTGAAGTGGACATCTAGTGTGCTTTCGTGGCCTTGGCTGTGAATTTGGACAGCGGTAATGTGACGTCACGACCTTGTCGCACTTTTCTAGAGCACGAATTCGGGTAAAGGTACTTAGCTGGTGAATTTCGACACGGATTTAATCATACGTACTGTACATTCTATGCTAGAATTTTTTTATTGTTGTTTCTGAGATATTTGTGGGCGATGGTGCGTGTCACTTCGTTGCTAGAAGTGCTTTCAAGTGGAAAGTGCACAAAAAATTGTTTGCTTTTCACAAAACTTTGGAAGCGAGCTCCATATCTCGTGACTTGGCCAGAAATGTGTAGATTAAACATGCAAAGGTATCTCAATCTTCCCTCCGGGCGAAACTGTTAGTGGCCCCCATATCACGTCTGTTCCCTTGTATTTTTAGTAGTAACACTATAACGATTTCGCGCGTAAGTAAGGCAAGATATGTGACGTACATTCCGTGTATGGAAAAACAAGAATTTTAAAGGAGCAGACGTGCGTGTTGCCATTCTTATGTAGCAAAATATGCATAGCAGTTTATAAATTACGCCACAGTTTATTTATTAATTTGTTTGGTATTCAATTGATGGATGGTTTATTAAGTTTTATACCTAATGCCATTGCATAAAGTTGTTAGCTCCAGTTCCATGTTTTTAGTATAAATACTGTTATTTGTTACGGCAGTTACGTGTAATGATTGAGTATAAGAAAAGGCCAGGACCACCTGTTACAGATCTCTTTGTTAATTCAGTCAGCTAGGCAGTAATGTTCCTTACAGCGACGATGTGTCATGCGCCTGCTGCCGGTAGTAGCTAGTGCAGTGCTCGGAACACCCCCGGGTATGGCGAGTCAGTCGGAAGCTACGCGCCCCGCCCTGCTGGCCGTGCTGTGCCGATGATCACTCGCTGACAAATGGCGATTGTTTTCCTGGGCGGAGGGCGGGGGCGTGGCTCGGCCAGCCCTGGAGCGCGTGTCGCCATGGCAACCCCAGAAGCGCTGCCCTGGGAGTCGCCAGTCACGTCTACACACTCCGCGTTGCCTACGCCTTTACTTACTGCACTCGTAATTATTCGTGTTGCATTTTATCGCCCGCAGAATGATGCAACCTTAGCGCCGTTATTTATTTTTTATTTGACTTTAAATCTCCATGGTACATAAATCAACGCAGGATACTTCAGTTACATGTGCAGGGTTTTGAAAACCACTGTGGTAGTGAGACAAAAAATGGGAGGGTATAATCATTATGTTTTTTTTTTTTTCATTTTGGTTGCCACCGATACCATATTTTAACTGCATAAAAACATGTCCCCTTGGCCTCGTAACATATTTCGCTTAATTTTGTGAGATTTTCTATTTGAAAACGTGTCATTCGAATATCGTTTTTTTTTTAATTTAATTTTTTCGAAAGAGAAGAATTTTGAAAATGAGTTGCTAGTTCATTAGCTGTTAAAGCTAAAATAGGAGTATTGTTTTTTGTCTAGTTGTGGTAAATAGCACGCGCGTGTTCACGCCTGAGGCAGGTTGAGCGTGGCCGAGAGGTAAAGTGGTGCCGAGTTGAGCATTTGGACAGGCCTGCTTGAAGGCTGGGTGAAATGAGATGAGGTGTGGATGGAGCGGCGGTAGAATGGAATTCTTCATTTATATTTTTCTGGCCTTAGTTCCCGTACAGCCATACGCGAAATCTATTCCGTAGCCACGTTTACAGAAAGGGTATAATATTACCCATCTGCAACTGATGATTCGCTGCACGTACTTGTTTCAGCCCAGAGCAAGACACTGACAACCTTATTCGATGAAGACTGGAAGGACACTGACGTTAGTGACGTGTCACGTAATAATTGTATCTGGTGATACGTAGATGATAGTAGTGGAGAAGTGAGCAGGACAAACCTGGCGCTGTCCGCCAATTTCTATGTGAAAATAGCTGTCTGTGAAATTCCCGGCCGCTGCGGTTTGTAACCGAATCACAAATCCTGGAACTTGTCGAGGTTATGGAAAAAACTTTCAACATCTTCCAATAATTATCTTGAAGCTGGTGAATAATTGACAGTAAACTTCAATGCGTTCTATGAATCATTTCTTGGTATCTTCCAATACATTTTCTAATTATGTTTAATCTGGCCATGAATATATTCGATTGCGCCATTGCGGTGATATTGGCTGACATGTATTTTAATGGTGTAAGTTAGTGAAATGGAAGAAACAGTTGACACAAAATTAAGTAACTTTGAACGGCTTGTTAACGAGAGTTAAAATGTATTTATACATGTACATAGTCGAGTAGTTAGCTTATATTTGTCTAATCACTTAAATTCTTGCAGTTACAGTTACTGTTTTTGTGTGCGCTCACTTAGTATCGAAAATAGGGCAGCTACCTATGCTTCTTGTGTTCTGAGTTCTGCACAGTGATCATAAAGGGCGGGGGGTACGGTGGCGAAACACTGCTACCAACCTCGCGACACGTGGCCACTGGGCAGCAGTGCCGGCTGCCCGGAATGTACTCGGTTCTGCACGATCTCAGCGCATGAGCATGACGCATGCGCTGTAGCCCGCGATTGCGTGGGTCTGCCTCGCCTCTTGCGTCAGCCTTGAGAGCTCGACTTCAGGCCTTGCCTCGGCCAGTCGCCACTCTCTCGACTGAGAAGCCGGCTTCAAGGACGAACCAGTTCCGCCCCTCTACCATGATGCGATTCTGAGGAATTCACATCGCGTAGCCATTATCGCCCCTCCTCATTCACTATCAGCAGTCGACAAGTTAGCTAATTAGTAAGTATTTCCTTATGGATGTTGAAGTGTTGCAGCAACAATGTAGGTGATGGTTGGCTTAGGAGAAGTGTATGGCATGATTCCATGCATCCGCAGCAATTCTGTACCTACTGCTAAATAAATTTCCTGGAGTTACGTACGTCATATGTATTTAAAAGTAGTATGAAAGAGAAAACATCGTTGAAGCAACTAATGGTCGTTTCGTTTCCTTCGCGCATTTGCAGTTGTTGCTCATTAACCCAACTCTTGTACATTAGACAGATTGACACACTCTGTTCACGGGGCAGTTTATTTAGTAACCTTGATAGTGCACGTCAATCTGCTTGTATAAAGAAGTGATTTTAACATAAGTTAGTAAAGTGATTATCTTAAATTGGACGATTACTAGTTGTAGTATTAATACAGTAATTCGTGTCACTCTTGAACTTTTCTGTGCGAAACAAGTAAACAATTTGAAGAAACCCTATATGCAATGCACCCAATTTAAATGAAGTGGTTTCTAGGATATTTAAACAACAACATAAGCCAACATAAAAATACCAGCATCGGAGTTCTATCGTAAAACGTATTTCTCTCGTACAGAGAGATGTGCAGTAAATACTCTCCGGCAAGTGGTAGTTATTGCAGTTTTTAAATTATATTACTATGTGATATTGACAATTTGTACAGGATTATCAAAAATAAATAAAATAAGCTGGAATATTTTCGGTTAGAAAAATTTGTGCAACGGTTCAATTGTTTGTAGAAAAAAGTAATGAGTAAGGTTGGGATATGTATTCACCTATCTTCGTTGGATTTAGGTTAAGATATCAATGATGATTGATTACAACTTGTGTGACGTATGTTTGTTTTTTTAAACGGCGGTGCATTAGAGAATTCGGGCTAGTGCTTCATTATTTTTCTGCGGATACGTTCTATGGCGGTAATTAGGCTAAATCTAGAACTTAGCGAGTTTTTTAAAATAATTTGCGGCGTCGTACAAAAGGGCATGTCTCTATTGTCGCACAGACCCTTCCAGAAAGATGAACGGTAGGTTCGTCACACGGAAAATGGGGTATTCGGCCAAACACGTAATCCTGTTCCAGTCGTGTACCTAACCGTTAGGAAACTTCATATAACTGAGTTCCTTTGCCCAAGTCGCTAAGGCAATACTTTCGGACCACGAGCATTCGGGTTACAATGCCATGGATGTGTGTGCCACGTTGTAGTGGGCCGTCCACCATTTAATTTCTCGAAATAAAAGCCAGTAGTTGAATTTTTTGGAATCCCGAAGTGAGCGTCACACAATACTACAATCTTCCTGAACGTCTGCAGACTTTATACAGCATTTTTAAGTCCACTTACGGTGGTTCATGTTCACACCTCGTTTCTACGTATCACTTGGTTTGAAACTGCAATCCAGAGCAATATGTGACACTTCATCGTCCAGCTGGACACACTGACAAACCCCGTATTGGATGAATACGTGTAGTGATTTTAAGTTTCCTGTTGCGCTGAAACTTAAAAATAATGGGGAAAAAATATTCTGATACGGGCAATGTTCAGTTAATTATTAAGTTATAAGCATAATATATGGCACCGAAACAAAAAATATATATACTGCTCACAAAAAGGTTTAGCATATATCAGAATCCAGGATGTTATATTGAATAAAAGTAGTTTACATTTCATGTTGTACTCCTAATAACACATAAAGTTTGGGGAAAAAAAACACACTACTCGTTTACATTATCCCAGTATGAAACAAACAAAAGGCATAAACTGAAACACAACTGTCACAAAGGAATCTCATCAGTTTCAATACCAACCAACATGGTCTTCTCAGATGCATTGACAAACTTCAATAACGTGTAACACCTCCGCGATTCGTGAGGCACGCTTGCATCCGACGAGGCATGCCAAAAACAAGATCATTAAGTATTTCCCGAGGCAAATAGTCCCATTCCTCAACTGCAGTTGTTTTTCAGGCCTGAGGTTGAACCTGCTATGTTTGTGCACGTGCAATACGCATGTCGATGCCGGGGAAGACGCCAATTTTTACATGATTCACACAACGTCGGTACAATCCACCCCTACTAGAAACATAAATACTACGTATGGCGAACGGGGAATATGCTAAACTTTTTGCGAGCAGCGGGGAATATNCGCGATTCGTGAGGCACGCTTGCATCCGACGAGGCATGCCAAAAACAAGATCATTAAGTATTTCCCGAGGCAAATTGTCCCATTCCTCAACTGCAGTTGTTTTTCAGGCCTGAGGTTGAACCTGCTATGTTTGTGCACGTGCAATACGCATGTCGATGCCGGGGAAGACGCCAATTTTTACATGATTCACACAACGTCGGTACAATCTACCCCTACTAGAAACATAAATACTACGTATGGCGAACGGGGAATATGCTAAACTTTTTGCGAGCAGCGGGGAATATNACCCCTACTAGAAACATAAATACTACGTATGGCGAACGGGGAATATGCTAAACTTTTTGCGAGCAGCGGGGAATATGCTAGTAGGGGGAAATGGCCGGTTCTGATACAAGCGGATGGAAATTTTAGTATTCGTTGCCATCTTGGATTGCATCACCACCGCCATCTTGGATAACGACCTTTGGTCGCCATCTTGTTTCTTGTTTTTAGACTACCAGAGTGCATCATCCTACTACTCATTCTGTTTCCGGCGCATCTCTCATCTTCGTTTGACCTCGCCATCTTGGATGCCGAAGGACAGTCATGTTGTTTCGTCTGCTGTAGGCAGCCATCTTGTTTCGTCTGCTAGTTATCTCGTCACTTGCTAGAGTGCGCCATTAGGATACTCCATCTTGGATGTCGCATGCTAGATAGTCCATATGTCGTCCGCCATCTTGGTTGTCGTTTGTTAATGTCGTATAAGTCGATGAATGACACACCAGAGGTGCAGACATGCGATTTATCGAATGCCATATTGGTTCTGGCATCTTAAGTCGTCGAGTGATACCCATTAGCACTGTGATAGCTCAAAAATTTATCTGGAGGAGTGCTGGATGGAACAGCCAGACCTTGGGTATAACATAGTCTCGGCTATAGGAGCAGTCTGGAGAGTAGGGTTTTAAAAGGCAGCACACACCTTCCACCATCATCGTTCTTTCATTAAAATTTTATTATAAGCATTATTATTGACCGCCATCTTCGCTTAAGTCGATGAACGACATGCTAAACAGAATTAATTATGATTTATTTAATATTCATTATTTAAAAAATATAAATTTTTTATGGTATGTATGAGGAGGGGGAAATGTGTTTAAGTCAGTATAAGATTATTAGCATCTTGCGATTCAATCATTTGCTGCATGTAAATAAATATTTTGCATGCGCATAACCCCACATAGACCATCAATTGCATATAAGTGCAAAATTAATATAAAATTAGTGCTACAACATATGATTGCTGAGGATTAAACAAAGAAATAAAAGGTAATTTAATGTCTTTGTTATTTATTCGCAAAATTTATTGGAAGCTTTTACAATAATAAATAAAGTATTGTTTTTGTTTGAATTATTTTCTTGAAATATATATTCTTAAAATTAAGTGTCGCTAATAAGGGCCCATGACAGTTCCACACTCCTCCTGTTCTATCCTCTTAAGTCAATTTGGGGGAGACCATTGAAGGATCAAATGGAAACCCAGAAACAAACAACTTACAGATATATTAGTTTTCACACAAACACACATGATGAAACATTGCCCTCGCTCATACTGCTCGCATTGTGAAAATGCCAACAGCTCCATACGCATTGGGACTAGTGTCTACACAACATTCTTGCAATCATATTGGAGAGCATTACATTTTTTTTAAGATCACAATTAATGTCACATAGCAAGCTCAAAAATTATTCTTCAATATCCTGAGAGTGTTGTGCAGGCGAGTTTACAATGCCCAAACCTAAGAAAACAACATAGAAACTAAGGAAAAGTAATGCTGAAACTAAAGAACACAGCATTGAAACTGAAGAAAAGTTACTTATAAACTAAAGAAAACAATGCATAAACTGAAGAATACAACAAAGAGAAATAAATTGATACCATAAAGACTGAGAAATTATGTAAGTGAAGAATGTGAATAACTGGAGATAAGTGGGCATATGAAAAGTTCATTACCACCCCTTATAGGTCACAGTGCAGATAGCAAACAATAGTTTCAAGTGCTTCCCATATCTCTTCTCTGGCTGAAACATCATATTCCTGTTGGTACCATATATATATATATGTGTGTGTGTATCTTCATAGTAGAGCAACAGAGCAATATTGGTATTTGTATAAATTCAAACATAGTTACAGTTCTTCATATCTGAAGGCAGTGTATGTACACCATCATCCATCCAAGTGGGTGATAATTGATTGGAACACTCATATTGAAGTATGCGACGAGATCTTATATTATGCATTTTGCAACTGATAGAGGTATGTTCCTTCAGAACAGTCAGATAATCTTGAAAAGTAATCTTCTTCATAACTCACTTTTGTACACTTTTGGCCCTTTTTGCTGATTTGCCCCTCACATTTGTATGAATACATTTTAGCCCGCAGGCCCACAAAATCACTTGTCACCAACTCATTGCACTCATCCTCCAATTTGCCAATACTTTTCTTTTTAGCAGCTGGTATTAAACTCATTCAGAAACACAGGATCACTGACCAAGTTGTGATAGAAGTAATCTGTTATTATTTCATAGATGAACGAATCTATGTCCATGAATGCGAGGTGAAGATTGTTCTTGCTGTACTTCTTCATGACAAGATAGTGGAATTCATACATCACTGTCTTTGATAGGTCCAGGACAGCAAAACCAGTGTAGATTGGCTTATCGAAAAGAATGCCTTCTTTGTCAATTTTCACTAGTACAAGTGATTCTATATAGATCGTTCTATCCTTTAATGATGCCTTTGTAATCATTCTTTTTACATATTACTCATGGCATAGCAATTCCATTCTCTGTCTTTTATGCTTATTTTCTAGAAGCTTCCCAAAGGTGGAGTTATTCGCCAGCTTGAAAAAATCTCGCTCGAAGTTATTGCTAGTAGCTTGATGTTTCCTAGTATTCAAGTCGATGCAAGGTCGCAACCAAGGAGTCTGGGTGAACTGCAGAACACTATGTACTATCTTCAGTTTTAGCTTGTGCACCATAGCTTGCTTTAAGTTGCGATAGTGTATAATATATTGAGTCTTAGTTTCCAGCATCATGAGAAGTTTCTTCTGCTTTGAGTCTGGTGGACACTTGTTGACTGGCAGAAAAGGCAAGTCCTTATAATCTTCATGTGGGGAGGTAGGGTATTCAATATCTACCTCTAAAATGTAACATGTATCGGAGTCATCTGCCACATTTATATCGGCGTCACACCACCGGAAATCACATTTTTGGAGTGGGAGTGATATTGCTTTACCATAAAGGTTGTTGGCATCGACATACTGTAGGTAGATCGATGCCTTTGAGGAGTCGAACATTTCATTCAGACAGGTGTTTTTTGTTTTCTTTGCATAGTCTTTTCACACATTGAGCCACACCTTCATGAATTACTGCATCGAAGAATATGCACTTATCATAATCAGTCAGTAGCTCTTCCGAAGCATCATATCAAACTAAAATCCTGGCGCACTAACATAGTGTACACAGTCTAGCACAGTTCTCTGAAATTTTCGAAAACATTACTCAGGATGAGCACATCTGTCTTGAGATAGATATCTTGAGTATTCTTCAAGCATTTTACATTCGAATTTGTTCCAGATGGTGTGTGCATGAGCATAGTCTTCTTCTGAGATGTTGGAGTTTGTTAATCTGTTGAAAAACTAATCCTTGTCCGATAGTCGTGCCTCTTCTAGTTTCGCCCAAGAATCCATATAGTCATACAGGTACACAGCCTTATGAGTGAAGATACTAATTTCTTCAGGAGTGAAAACTTTGGAAGTATTCCTGAACTTATCAGAAGGCAGGTTTTGAGCTAGACTGGCATGACTCGCTGACATGAAGCGAAATGTGTCCACGAACTGCATGCTGAACCTGTCACCCAGATGCTTGAAAAAAGTTATCTTTTGTTCGCGATGAGGAATTATGATGTCCTTGTCATAGTTCAATTCCTTTATAATGAAATTTTCATTATAGGATAGATTGTGAAAGAAGACTCATAGTTTCTTCGGAGTCGACGAAGCATGTTGCAAACTGCACCAATGTATTTGCCAGTAAAATGGTTATGGTCTCGTACTTTGTGGTTGTTGGACTCGAATGTGGCGGAGCAGTAGCAGCATGTAGAGGCTTAGGTGAAAGAAACCTGATCGGATGGTGTCAGAGGAGCCATTGGTATAGATGTCTCATATTGCCTTCACTTTTTTGCAATATCGACAATGTCGCCCATAAAGTGCTTCTCTGCATAGATATCTCTGTATACAATTGGTTCTGCAGGCAGGTTTGAAGTTAAGTGTGCAGGAATGATATCAGTATCGACACAAACACAAATACAGTAGCTGCATGCTTCATGTTGTTGCTATGTATATGCATTGCAGGGGTTAGGCTCACGTGTATCGATAGGCTTTAATATAGCTTCAAAGGCATAATAAGCTGGTGATTTCTGAACTTCAAAACAGGTGGCTCATCATTCTTCTCGGGATTCGGCATCTCAGCTCGTACTGTGACATGGGTAGAACATTGCCTCTGGTGTTCTTGCAAAGCTTCTTCTCCTGTGAGACCTGATACACGAGGTCAGTTATCAAAGTATGTAAAACATTGTTTACAAATGTAAATTTCGTGTCCATGTGTTGTAAGCTGTGGATGGATAAGTTGTGAAAAGTTCTTAATGCATGTAAAATGCGAATTCTCTTCATCAGTTATGAGAAGGAGGTCAATGTGTGTTGTTTTCTAATTATTGTTTACAAGCTTAGGAACCACCTTCATGTTATCGTCGAAAGCATATATGCTGACTGATACATCGGGGTTTCGTCTCTCAAACACAATAATCTGACATAATGGTATAAGAAAGTCCAAACCTCCGAAGTTGAACTTGTCACGATATCGGTGGTTCACTCTTTCAGGATTAGGTCCTTCTACATATACCCACTTGAAGCAATGATGGTCGGTATTTTTGGGTTTTACCGTCGCCTTTATAGCCTTGATGGGAGCAGGCAGGTCAATGTAGGAGGAGGCCTTCAGTGGATCGAGTTTGTTTATTCTTAGTTGTAGTTTCTGTATGGATGATAAGTCCAAACAGAACGGAACCAACATTTGAGGAGAAGGACTGTTTAAAAAACCTACGATACCATTATGGCTTGCTCTACATCATTGATATTAGACACAGTGATGTTTTTAGTCTTGAATGCACAGACATCACTCTTGTCTTCATGCGGCTCAGGTTTCCCAGTCTCTCATTCCAACACAATATTCAACTTGATGCTCCCATGCTCTTCAATCTCTTCGATGACCTGGTTTAATATATTCTGTTTTATGTTATTTAAATATGTACAGATATTTTTACATTCATTTCCATCATCCACTGCAACCAATGCCTTTAGGTTCTTGCGAAAAGCAGTTTCAGCCTCCACAAACCCATTATAATTAGTGGCCCCAGCTCCAGCAACTATTCTAAGGCGAGCCAAAGTTTGCGATACAGCTTGAGGTGTGCTAGTGGTCCCTATTGTGTACTGGATGGTCCTGGCCGAGATGTAGGCGCGGTAACATAGCTTCATAGATGGTTTCCAAGTCAACAATTTTTATATTATCATTGCAGTAAATTCTCCACCATCTTTTCTGCTCATGACTAGCCACAAAGACTATGTCGTTATCATCCATCATTTCAGTGAGTACACTGTTTATTTACTCATGTTCCAAATTTTCATCTTCCCAATGCAGTCCGTGGAAATTATTAGTAAACCCTTTATTTGTATTCTTGATTTTGTAGTCTAGCATGTTATGCGAAAATAGAGGTAGGAATTTACAGGATTTTGTGCTGCCATCAGAGTAACCGATACAAATTTCCTTTATGATGAATCCCATCGGAGACGTGAAGCCATGCACGTTAGCGAACGTGGTAGACAACTGAGCAGTTATGTAAGTATTATAAGAGCATAGGCTTGAGTGTTGGCAGGTATGTTCTCCAAGGTTATCATTTCAAATTTGTAGTCTACAGCACCTGTGTTTATGCGATCATCTTATTTGCCAACATCGAAAACCAGGAGGTATCTTTGAAAATCTGCAAATATTTGATATGCTAACATATACGATCCATAAATGAAGTCCATGTAAGGAAAACTTTCATAGTTTAAAAACACTTTAGCATTCTTTAACTTGATGTGGTCAAATTGCGAGCGGTCTGCACCAATAGCATTTTGTCTTCCCGTCTGAAGTGCTGTACATATGTATATCTTGGTTTTTTTNATTGCGAGCGGTCTGCACCAATAGCATTTTGTCTTCCCGTCTGAAGTGCTGTACATATGTATATCTTGGTTTTTTTCTGTAGCAAAACTCTATTTAATATTCCAATTTACATTGTGTGACTGTGTTAGGCTCTGGTATGTTTCCATGCTCCATGAGCGAAATGCCACATCGATATTCCTTCCTATCTCGACAAACTTCAGTAGTCTGATTCGCTCTTGCATTTTTACTTGTACGTGCGGTAGAAGCCACTCTGTGGAATGTAGTGATAGTATTACAACTTCTGAATTTTCTGCAATATCTACAATAGCATTAGTTTGCATGTTTGCTAATAGTATCACCAGCTCTTGTTTGAAATTCACTATTATATGTTTGTAGTCCTCGGTGAATCCCATTAACGTAGAGTGTGGAATGAATTTTTCGAATCTTCCACCTTCATACAACGGTACTTTACACTGAGGCGACAAAAGTCATGGGATACCTCTTAATATCGTGTCGGACCTCCTTTTGCCCGGCCAAGTGCAGCAACTCGACGTGGCATGGACTCAACAAGTCGTTGGAAGTCCCCTGCAGAAATATTGAGCCATGCTGCCTCTATAGACGTCCATAATTGCGAAAGTGTTGTCTGTGCGGGAGTTTGTGCACAAACTGACTTCTTGATTATGTTTCATAAATGTTCGATGGGATTAATGCAGGGCGATCTTGGTGGCCAAATCATTCCCTGGAATCGTCCAGAATGTTCTTCAAACCAACCGCGAACAGTAGTGGTCCGGTGGCATGGCGCATTGTCATCCATAAAAATTCCATATTTGTTTGGGTACATGAAGTCCATGAATGGATGCAAATGGTCTCCGAGTAGTTGAACATAACCCTTTCCAGTCAATGATCGGTTCAGTTGGACCAGAGGACCCAGTCCATTCCAGTTCATTTCAGCAAGTAGTTTATTAAAAAATGTTATTGCAAAGTATCTTACATCCTTTTGAATACAATCAACACATTNAGTGTTGTCTGTGCGGGAGTTTGTGCACAAACTGACTTCTTGATTATGTTTCATAAATGTTCGATGGGATTCATGTCGGGCGATCTTGGTGGCCAAATCATTCCCTGGAATCGTCCAGAATGTTCTTCAAACCAACCGCGAACAGTAGTGGTCCGGTGGCATGGCGCATTGTCATCCATAAAAATTCCATATTTGTTTGGGTACATGAAGTCCTAGAATGGATGCAAATGGTCTCCGAGTAGTTGAACATAACCCTTTCCAGTCAATGATCGGTTCAGTTGGACCAGAGGACCCAGTCCATTCCACTTCATTTCAGCAAGTAGTTTATTAAAAAATGTTATTGCAAAGTATCTTACATCCTTTTGAATACAATCAACACATTNTTCATTTCAGCAAGTAGTTTATTAAAAAATGTTATTGCAAAGTATCTTACATCCTTTTGAATACAATCAACACATTTGTTGGATAGTGCATATTATATTTTTATCCGGTATTGTGGCTATGAAACTCTGTATTCTTCTAAACTTTTCCCAATTTTCTTTAACGAATACCAAGTGAATAAATATATAAGCATGGCAATGCTAGAATATTATTATTAATAAAAAGTTGTTTGCAGGAATCTTGAATTTTATTATGAAAAATATGTCTCACTGCAGTTTCTGCTTTTAAAAATTTGTATTACCTCTACCGAATTCCCCCAAAATATTATACCATATGAAATAAGTAAGTGAAAGTATGCAAAGTACACAGTCTTTAATACTTCAGTGTTACAGACATTGCTCTTAATCTGAGTATAAAAATAGTATAACGTAACTATGAAATTATAAAATCAATGTGATTTTTCCAATTCAAATATTTATCAACTTTCAGACCTTAAAATCGTGTTGAATCTACTTGTTTTATTTTTATATTATCACAAGATAATGCTCTTTTTTAAAAGTAAGAAATTGTATATAATTTGTATTGTCTAGATTAATAGTGCAAATTTATTTTAAGAAAACCACTCTTAAATAATATTTACAGCATTACTAGTCTTAACAATAAGTGGATTAGTTGAAATATCTTTCACCAAATAGAAATATCATCAGTAAAAGGACAGCATTTCCATATATTTGAATATCATTGGGTAATTCATTAATATAAAATAAAAACAATTGTGGACCAAGTACTGAACCCTGGGGCACTCCGTGCAGCATGTTGTCTGCTGTGGATAGATCAGGATTATTTCCTTTAATAATAACCTATCGTGCAACACAGAGATTGTAATAACCTGTAAAATAATCGCCAGTAAAAATCATCACCCGTGTAGACAATGTTAAGTCATAAAGCCAAGTAAATATTGTAAAAAAATGGCGAAAATGTATATGTTATGGTTTATTTTAAAACGCCAGCATTGTTCGGACAGCTGAAGAGAGTAAACAAAGCATTTGACAGACGTCATACAGTAAAGGTTTTGTTTATATACAGCGGAACGACGCGTAATCGGCACCTGAAAGCAGAACGTTATGAGGGCTTGAGAAAGTGCGAACCTAAACAGAATGTAGTGTAGTTCTTGTTGCAATCAGCGAAGCGGAAATTGTGTATTGTATCACATCACAAAGCNAACCTAAACAGAATGTAGTGTAGTTCTTGTTGCAATCAGCGAAGCGGAAATTGTGTATTGTATCACATCACAAAGCCACTGAGACGCACGTGCTCTTACCAGCTGTTGGTCTAACGTGAAACATACGCCAGGGGGAAAGACGCCTGTACTCCCAAATATATGCGAACATTGCCCGTGTATACATTAAATAGAACACTGGATGGTATTGAGTGCAAGCTGTATGTTGGTCGAGTTTTTACAGTGNAAATAGAACACTGGATGGTATTGAGTGCAAGCTGTATGTTGGTCGAGTTTTTACAGTGTACGTTAAAATCAGTGAGCACGCATTTTATTAGTAGGAAGGAGCGTGCTCTACACTGTTAAACCCACAGCCTCTCTTTCTTGCCGTTACTCGCGTCATTTATTGCACGTTTTATCCCCCAGCCTCCTTCCTCGCGTCATCCTGCTATAAATTCCGAGGTGGCACTCCTACGTTTGCCAGACTTGACTCTGCCACATCACTCCGCCTACGCCGGGCCGCAGGAGGGGAAATGATAAACGCCCGGCTGTGTTCGTGAAATGGAATGGAATGGGAAGGGAAGGAAGGGAAGGGGAGATTGCCCGATATTTACGATGTAAGCGGCTGTCGTGACTGGCCGCTATCTAGCCACGTGACCCAGTATCGCCGTGCCGTGTTCGTCAAGCAGACAGAGACGGAAGGCAGCGCATTTCTCCCCCTCCCTGGCGGGGTCGCCCACCGCCCCGTGGCGTGTTTGTCGGGACGGGATACAGTTGCCAGCCTCGAGGACCTGCGAGCTATCTATGCCTGCTATTGCTGCGCTTCCACGACGGGTGGATCGATGCTCCTGCCTGTGTATTACGACATGCGTGCGAAAGTGCGGAGATGGCTCCGTAGGGATACAAACCATTGAGTAATCAATTCACGAGAATTATTCTTGGCGGTTTGTTCGACTTTGCACAACCACCCGGATGGCTGGATTTCTCCATTTCTGGCTCAGTCTTTCCGCATTTATGCTTAGGAACGTGTCCCTGGTATCGATAGGGAAATAGTTAGAGATTGCGCCAAGGTCGCTCTAGATAAGGCACATATCTTGTCAGCAGGTAACTGGCACGCAAAGGAAGAGCGGGAGGAGGGGTGTTTGATAAAACACACCGCACGCGATGCAGTGTCAATGACTTAACGCCTCTAACATAGTTTTCACACTTTTGCAACTACCGTATTTTAGGGCTTGTTTGATTTAGATTCTAACAGCATTTCCGTGGTATTTCGTTCAGGTAGTCATAAGTAGTAAGTGTAAATCGTGCCCATGCTTGTACATTAACTACTGGAATTTTAACGTAAACTCAAGTTTTCCTCACACAGTACTGTGACTTGGCGTAGGTATGCAAGTTTAAATACCATGCTTCCATTTTGAAATAGACGTGAGNGGGGGGGGGGGGGATTTCAGCATTGTGCTGTTCACCACCTGCTCAGTGCAGAGGAACATGTTACATGTAAACCAAACAAAATTACTTTACTGTTTAGTTGTATTCTTATTGGCGGTCGCAGAGACAAGGAAGGCATGGAAATGCAACGTGTAACTAATTCGCGGGAAATCTTGTATTTTTGTAGTGGTGAGTATTTTCTCATCTTCGACATAAAAATACAATTTATTATGTACTAATGGCTCTATACTAACTTTTTACTGTTTTTATATAAATACATTTACCGCTTAACTACCTTTACGAGGCGAAATGGTATTCTGTAATTCAATATGTCTCCATTGTGGTCTTTCGAATGCCTTGTAACTGTCTTTATATAAATACTGGCAAACAAGGTGTCTTTATGAACGTTAGTGGAACGAAAATGGCCGACGTATTGAGGTTTATTCTACAAATACGTCCTACATAAAAGAAAGTTTTAGAATGTTTCCGCACACACAAACGGTGTTTGGAATACATTTAGAAAGTATTTTATAATTCGCTAGTGATACTCGCGCTTTAAGGCGATATTTCACTTTTTTTATTGGTTATCTGAAAGATGTTTCGAAAAGTTCTTTATTAATGGAGTTATTAGTTGTCAAATCATTATAGTGTTTTCAAAAAATAACACTCAAAAGTTGTGATATCCCGAATTTCGGAGCATACTAGGCTTTGCTACAATTTTTTTTCCATTCAAATCGCATGTAATGCAATCCATATGATGTGCAGAACATGCAGATTCAGTATGAGTGAGATTTAAAAACAGGTGAGCTAGTATTGGCGCTCTGAATTTCGTTGAAAATAGCTGTCAGACTTTTCGTAAATATAATTTTGTTCCTTCAAGCGAAACTGTTAACATTAATTTAATAAATAGTTTAAACCATAAACTGTAGAGGAAAAGTTGTTTTAGTTCCTTTCGTAGATTGTAACACAAATGCAGTATGCTCCGCTTAGATTGATTTTTGATTTTATATTCTGTTTATTGTGACATTGACACTGTACATCGAATAATAATAACAGGAACAGTAAAAACAAGAATCAACACATGCCAGCGCGTAGCGCTCTTCTGTAGTAAGGACAGATAAACATCAATTAAGCTGAAAAAAATATAAACAAACAAGGATTAGTGCATAAAGCAGGAGAAAAACTAGCCAAAACCCCCAATAATGATAAATAAAATTTTTTTAATTACTAAGGAAGCTTGGAAGGAAAGGAAACTTTATGGCCATGGCCCAAATGCTGGTAATAAAACCCAACCACAATAGATTATAAACAATAGACCACCGGACAATAAGAAACGGAAGGAATACTGAACCAAAAGGGAGTTAATACGAATTGGTAGTTGAAGTAAAGGTAAGGAAATTATAGGCATGTATTTCCACAGTTCGAAATGACTTATATATCAAAAGGCGCCCGTACAACCATAGGTGTAAGTGTAAGTACAGAAATAAATAACTGTAAAGGGAAGGAATTAACTGACACCAATATACTCAAGGGGATTTGTGTGAGGACAAATTACGGGGCTAAGGTGCCCGCACAACCATAGATATACATATATGTGATATAGGAGGAACTACGGGGCTAAGGTGCCCGCACAACCATAGATATACATATATGTGATATAGGAGGAACTACGGGACTAAGGTGCCCACACTACCATAATAGAAATTATTAGGAAATACAAAAACGGTAAGGAATTAAACATGTGTTCACCACAGAACTAGGTGCTCGCACGCCCATGACTCTACATTCAACACTATGAACCTGCCTATAACACTCTTGTGTCGGAATGTACCACAGTTAAGCCAGTGTTGCACCGCATCCAGGTCCATTCCCTGAGCGACCCTGGGCAGTTGGGGTGGTCCCTCCTTTCAAATTCGTGGAAAGCAGTTACCCTAAACAGAAAATCTTGTCTGTGTTTGAGGAGAAACCAGAGTGAAGTGTAAATACTGGCTCCTAAATAACAAGTTTTATCAGTGGGAAAAACAAAGAATGTTGTTTTAAATTTAAGGACAGCAGAACTATTTCGTGTGTGAAAATGGGTAAAAAATATCGTGGTAAACCACGGTCGTCTTATCCGCGTAAAAGAAACAAACGGGCAACGAACGCGAATAAAGTGTGGCAGAAAAGAAGAGCAGACATTGTCGAGAAGAATGAAGTAAGGCAAGAGAAAACTATTATGTGTCTGAGTCGCCTGGGAAATAAGACTTCGAAATGAATGTGGTCAATATTAATATTTTTGAAGTAAATTTTGTTGTGTTTTATGTTGTTATACGCAAGACAAAGTAATATCGATGCAGTAAGAAATTATAATTTACTTAATATTATTTTATCCCGAACCGATCTGGATCAGGCCTGAAACGCAAATTATATATATGTGTATAGTGTGTGTGTGTGTGTGTGTGTGTGTAATGTATATAATTATAAACACCCCTAGATACACACGTAGGCCTACTAAATGTAGGTATATGCATTCCAGGAGAATGCTCGGGATTCTATTTGCTCTAAAAATTTAACAACAGATTTGTAATAATGTTATAATAAAGCTTTGACAAATAACAAAAATTAAAGTTGATAGTAAAATTCAATAAATTAAATATAGCGAAATAAGATATTTCACCAGGAAAATCAGATTTGGTTGTAAATTAAATATTGTAAATACCAACTTTATAAGCTATATTTATTTTCGTCACGCACGGAAATAAAGACTGTTTTTTGTCTAAGAATCCGCACTGCGTTAGTCGCAGCGGCAAATTACTCGAAAATAGCACATCATTAATAAAACTCCTCCCTGTTAGCTATCAATAAATATCTGTTACGATATATCATATCCGTCACGTTTGCTAGGTGACATCGCAGTTATTGTGTCTGGTAGCTGCAGCATTTTAATTATATCATGTTACGCGGCAAAAATTTTCGTAATACAGGTGCAAAATAGTCGTTAGACACAGAATTTAAGTGAAAACACTCGATGTTGTAGTATAGTGTTTTAACAGCTATAGAAGGCAATCATTTATTTGTAACTCGTTTTATGCCAACCCCTTCGTGATGTAGTTGGTTGGAAGTTTACCGTATTGGAACGGAGGTTGTGGGTTGTAATCTCGGATAAAGCTTAGATATGTGTTACGTTACTGTTGTTAGTCTGGACATATTATTGACGTGACAACGTCTTAAATTAGGTTGGGCTGGGAGTCACTTATGAAAAAGTGTAACGCTCGGTAACGTTACGATGAGTCACCGAGGAGGGGTAATCAAGGGAGGGAAATGAGGGGAGGAAACAGGAGGGGAGCCGAGCCGGCCAAGGAGAAAGCCACCTTGCATGGAAGCAATTCCAAAGACGAACGACGCGGTGGAGCTAGCGTCGCAGTTTTACAATTAATAAATGTAATTAGACGAACCACAAGGAAATTAATAACGCGCTTGATAAATAAAGACGCTCTCGCATTACTAAAAAAATATGTTTAATGAATATTCGTTGCAGTGACAGATATTGTGTTTTTGACGTGACAACGTCTTAAATTAGGTTGCGGCTGGGAGTCACTTATGAAAAAGTGTAACGCTCGGTAACGTTACGATGAGTCACCGAACGAGAGAGAGGCCCGCCGAATGCCTTGCGTCTCTCTCCCACTCAACTATGATCGGTCTGCCGCGCGCGCAGCACTACGTTGTCACGTAAAATCTTCGCCCGTAAAACCGACTTTACAGGCAACCATTTTTTTTATATTTAACTAAGTCTGAAAGTCTTTACATGATACGCCCCGGGGTTAAAGTAAGGAAATGATAGTGTGATAATTTTCATTTACATTTGTAGCGTGATTCTAAAAATAAGTAAATAAAATCATATCTCTGTAATTTAATGCAGTACATATCTTTATTTAATAGAATTCATGAACATTTTCGACGCACAGTGCACGAAAGTGTAAAAAACCAGTTGCCGCTAGTATGGGCAAAATAACTTAATGGTATTTGCAAATAGATTTATCGTTCATTTCAAATCACATACATATAATTGGAACAATTACACGAAAATGAAATCTGTTGACGACTGGCTTGCTGTCTGTACATGTTTTACGTAAACAAACTTAAGTAGGCTTCAACTATGCAATAATATAGGAAATGGTTTATCTGCTTCTCATGTCTTTCCAGTTCCGCATACGCTCGGCTAGATCAAAGAAAAGAGCTATTTCTTTTGCATTTTTTTTTACGCGTTCATATGCAAATGTCACATGAAAATAACTGAAATTTTTTTTACAAACAATACTTGTGTACTTGAAATTGTTTTTATATTTTCCTAGAGTGTATCCATGCAAACTACAACCTAAAACAGGTTTTTATTGCACACCAATTATTTTTTACAAATGTTAAAAAAAAATACAGAGACGAAGCTAGTACTGCAGTAGGATGTTCCGATCAAATTCTTCAACACGAGTAAAGAATTAAAGGAAACATTAAATTTCATTGTATACAATAAAACTTCAAATATGGTGTATATTCATGGCATATCACACTGTCGAGAACGAATATTTGCAACATAAAGCCAAAAAATAATAATATAATGCACGAGTAGGCTTGGCAGACGAGTCACAGCAATTCCAAAATAGTTCGGTAGATAGTTCAACATTACTGTATTTTCGCTCGTTACTGAGTCAGTCACATACCTTTCCCACCACTATTTCCATCATCTTTTATGTCTGTCATGGTTCTAATCAGGACGTGCAACTGGAAGAATGCACCTCTGTAAAGTTGTAACAACAGTGTACACTGTTTCGCATTAAGTGATAATAGTAAATAATCATTACAGTTGTTGGATGTTTCGCATTAAGTGATAATAGTAAATAATCATTACAGTTGTTGGAAGTGTTCTAATTTTTACAAGGTTGAGTTTGTAACGAGAAAGCATTAGATATCTGGTATATTACTTTCTGTGAAAATAATTAATACAGTCTCAATTTTTTTTTTCAGTGTAGACACAGTTAAAATGAACTTAGTTAAATTAAAATAAAATTATACACTTAACTTTCCATCTCTTTATAAAGAGTTTGTAGCACAGATTATTGACCGATCATTACTGCAGTGACTGACCCGCTTGAGCTGGTCAGCACACGCATATTTCGACTGTGACGTGTTGAAAAGACAGTGAGCGCGTGCTCCACACTGCAGGTAGTCTTATGTGAGGTGGAGTGTTAAGGGGGTGTGTGGAATAAGGGCAGCAGAGAGTGGTACACTCGCGCCTAAAACATTGTCGGTGAGCAATTTACAGACTTGCTAGTTGGAAATATGGCCTTCACGTAACTACGAAGTGACTGATTCGGCCACGGGTCATTGCTGCTGTCTCGTGATGCTCAAAATTAACTAACACCGCCTGAAATCTTGTATCCATACAAAGAAGTAAATTTATTATTCGACAATGTATTAAGCATCAAATTTCACTTTAAGTTAAAAATTCATCACAAAAAAAATTTGTGAATATGCATTCTGTAATAACGGGAAAAATATAATTCAACAAGCAGATCTCTGTTTTCAGAACACAGCCCGCTGCGTTGCCAAACATACATCTTTGCACAAAGGCATCAATAAAGATATGGCTTATAGAATACCACATAAAGACGCCTACGAGTAACCATCGTTATGGCCCTCTTTATCATAAAGACGACGTTGATTGTCTTTAAGCAAGATCAAGTTAGAGAATAGGGCCCCAGGAATATTTGAACCTAATTTATTTTCTTGAAACAGAAATTTCATGTCAATCCAAAATGCATATACTACTATAATTGTTTAAAATGGACTTAATATCTGGTTGACTGTTTATGCACCAAATTTGATACTCATAAATGTAGGGCTGTGTTGACAAAAAGACCCTTAAAACATATTTTCATTCCAAAAGTGAGGTAGATGGTGTGATGAAGTCTTTCCACAAATAATACTACTTGATTGATGTAGTGACTATTTATTTAGACCTACTGAGTTTCTGCTGATCAAGTACACCCTGGTGCGACATACCTGTACATTATGTGCAAAGTCTGACCTTGACATTTGCATTTTGGACATAATATTTATGTGCCCTATTTGACTACGATTCTTAGAGATCCGCCTCAACCCTTGTGTCATGTCCTTTTCAATTGCTATAACCGTGTGGTTTTGTGTCTCACAAATCATGTATGCATTTTCAACTTTTAATATTTATGAGATTCCTTTTTATTGCTATACAAATGTCATATATTTTTTATTTGCTATGTTTTATGTGAAATTCTAACTGCAGTTGTTTCCGCCGAATGAAATGTCTTACGCGAGTTATGAGTGACACGTCCCTACTTAAAAATATCAGTTTAATACGCTCGAGCTGAAATGTAGTCACTATTTCACTGTTATGCAATGCATTATCGCTACGTGCTCATAGGGAGTATCCGGAGATGCGAGTGTGCACTGTTTATGGCAGTTTTATATGGTGTTCCGTGCGGTATGGTGGGTTCAATTGACACTCCGTTCCATCCTCGGAGAGCCACTACAGTCATCCCTGTAAATGCCTCAGATGTCTAGGACCTCTGGGTTGACCACCATTCCACTTGTAGTAATTTACTTGTGTGAACAAACATACCTGGTCGTAGATTATGATGATCATTTACATATTCTGCACAACACCCCTGTGTTTTATTATTCTTAGCTGTCGCGGAGTGGGCGATGGATTTGCGTACATTCATGCATGTGCTGTAGGCGCACACACACTCAGGCGCGCACACTAGTCACAAGAAAAATGCATTATTGTATACTTGTACGAAACACCATTCAACTTGTAGGAATCACTTGAAAGTAGTATTTCCTAGCATAAAAAAATATATCGCATAGTTTTTGCATCATGGCATGGCAAAATCACAATTTTAAAGCTTTTGCGTCGTACAAATAAAATAAACTAAATCATTTACAGAAAATTTCACAAATGCGACTGAAAGGTTGTCTTAATTCATTTCAAGGTATGCTTAGCAAAAGATTCCTTGAAGTAACTCGCAGGTTTTGATTTCAATGTTAATTATCTCATTTCTGTGAGTTAGTTTTTATTATTTGTATGTCTCAAAAATAGCGATTTTAACAGGGCATTTTTGTAAAAAAATACGGCACTTAAATTTTTTTTATGTGAGGTAATAGTACTCGTAAGCAATGTCTACAAGCTGAACAGCATTGTGTACAAATATAAAATAATTCATATTTCGGTAACCGGCAGCATTAAATAGTTTCGACAGCAGAGCGAGGATTGGACAACCCTGCCGTCTGAGAGATCCAATGTTTTGGCTGCGTACCACATTCAGACTTCCTCTCCTGCCACATTCAGACTTCCTCTTCTCCCTTCCTCTTTATCTTTCTTCCACCTTCTTTCTCTACAGCACTCCCCACAACGCCTCTTTTTGCCCTTGCTGGTTCCACATGAGTAATAAATAACCTGTCTACCACCGCCGACCAATTTAGTGTTGCCCGCTTTTTTCCCCTTTCTCTCTGCCTGCTGCTCTTTTTTATCCCCGTCTTTTTTATGCTGTCTTATTTCCACAGGAATATCCCAGACAAATTACTAATGCCAGAGTTTCTTTTCTACACTTTGCATTCGGACATAACTGATAAATGTTGGAAAAGGTATTGCAGAACATAATACGTGAGCAGTGTCGTGTTTTGTGCCAGCATCCGAATTACACTGGCCAGCTTCATTCCCTTTAATATCCAGAAGATTGATTTTAAAGGTAATTCTGTTTATTGCTTTTTGTACATTTTTTAGGTGAATTTTTCTAAAATTTTTGCTGTTTGTTTTGTTTTTGTTCTTTAGTGTCGTGCAGTATTCTCGCTGTGGTAAATAGTTTCGTCCATATATTTTATACTATGTTTTCAGACATTGTTCGTTTGTCCTGCTTTTGGTGTGTGTTCCGTAGATGAAAAATGGGGCACAGTGCTCATATCGTAAGTCAAGCCAAGAACACACACGACCCGCACACTGCAACCATAAACCAATACCCTTGAACACAGTGATTCCTATTCTAAGCACACTGCTTAATATCTGTGTCAAGTGAATCCTAAAGCCACCTTTAGTTCCTCGTTTACCAACCAAGGAGATTGTCCTGCTGTGGCTGGATCACCTGCCCACATAAAATAAAAACTCAACCATTTCTCTCGTCGTATCCCCAGGAGTGTCGACCTGGCTCAATTTCAGGAATGCTCGGCATTTTTGTTTCAGAATAGCTTTCTTAAAATGTGTTCGACACGGATAACCAATTTAACGCTTATCGCAAATATAATTGATTTGTTTATTTACTGATTTTTAGCAGTGCGTTTGATTTGTCCAATTCTGTTTGTAAAAATAAAAAGTAATAGGTTTATTTTTTTTAATGCGTATGTTTCTGTAAGTGGAATCTAATATTAATATGGTAGCACTTCTTTGCAGCACATTAAAAAGGATTTCCTCTGTTCGCTGGAAGCCGAATTTTCTCGCACACTAGAGAAAACACCATCTTCGCTGTATCCTGGTTCCTAGAATACTTGTTGACAAAGTGACAAGTACGCAGCACTCTTCAGACTTTGCGTTACAGATTATCAGTTGGCAAATAGAGCGCGAGGGCACGAAGAAGAAGAATAAAAGAGTGAGCAATATTTGCTGACGAATCATGTATTTTGGGAAGTATGCCTGACGTTAATAGCAGGCTGTGTGAAAGTTAACAAAATACAGGTGACACTACGTAAAGTTTATTTAATAGTGAAAAACATTAGCCCCACCTCACAACGTGTAAGGATGCCCACGTGTTTCCCTCGCGTATCTTCCAGCCGCATGTAAGAATAACATTCAGTAGTATGCAAACGCAATTGATATTGAAATACAGGAGTGTTGGGAGGGGCGAGGGGGCCCTCCTCCAATCTCGCTAGGGGCGCCACAAGGTAGCAGTTATATTAAAATTCATACTTTACGTATAGTTTACTAAAATGGTACATGAACAAGAATATTACATGGTTGTGTTTGTACTGGCATACAAGTATTATGTGTCGAGAGTATATGAATATAAGGCAATGTGTGTGTAAGTGTAAATACAGACGTAATTAATTTTAAAACGCAATTTTGGGGAGGTGCGCATTTTGCAGCGCCAGGCGTGTCCCCGCCCCTCTGCATTCTTGGGCATGCGGTGATGTAGTGGCTAGACAATTCGCCTCCCACCTAAGGCGAACCGGTTTCGATTCCCGGTGGTGTCGCCCTGGATTTTCGCAAGTGAGAATCGCTGCGCGTTTTGTAGGGAATCTACCGTTTCCCCCGCCCTTGCAATCCGGCGCGGCTCCATACTCACCTCGTTTCAACCTCACTGGCTCTCGAGACCTCGATGTTAAGAGCCGCCCAAATCTCTTCACTCACTCAGTCCTCCTCCGGCAACCCAAAATGTCTTCCAGGCGCTTGTTGAAGCGTACGAAAGTTGCAGTTGAGTGTGTGCAGCGGACATAGACCTGGCCGTGAGGGGCTGCGACTGAGCCGTGCAGTGTGGCTCCCTGCAGACTTTCTCCAGAGGTCACGGTGCAGCCAGCCAGCGCGTTTCTCCTCCGCTCTGCCGCTGGTCGCACACTGCCACTCGCCAATCTCCCTCCCACTTAGCGTCTTTACAATCAGACCGACACGTGGAGTTTGGTGATGTATCCATCCCGACACTACAACGTGCGACTATAGTCCGTTCTTGCTTACTTCTGACTTATATGAAGCCCTGCACTAACCTCCCTCCCCCCCCGCAAACAAAGCTTAACGGAGTCTAGAAAATTGCATCAGAGGAACAACGCACCGCATTCGTGCGCACTCAGCTTAATAACATTCTACAAAAAACTATTTCTTACCAAGCATTACCAGCACACATATTTCCTCACTGTTTTTATTCATATTAATTATTAACGAAATATTTTCATTTATAAATACAATATAAATAAAATTTAAATTTAACCAAAAATAAGGTACTTTTACGTTAACACAAGTATACAACGCCTGTGATACATGGTATATGAAGGAAACAACGTGATTGTGATTTTCGGGAGTTCGATTCAAAACGTGTGAAGAAACAGCGAATAGCCTATAGTAACACGACTGATATAAATGCGGTCTCGGGTCAGGTGTGAGACTACGATGCGGGCGTGGCCCTGAGTCGGCGCCAGGCGCTCGTCGCGGCGATCTCAGCGGCCAGCGTATCTCGCGCCCCTGCTAGCGCTCTGCTTTCGGTGCCGTACCAAACATCTCGTCTATAGGTTATTCTTAAGGCGCTTTCGGCAAGCATAATAACTAAAAGAAAAAAATGGTTATTTATTGTGGCATTAGACGTTAACTTTTGAGAGCTATAAAGTGTACAAATAATCTGAAAGGAACATTTAAGCACGGCCTTCAATAGTGCTCACTCTATCATGAACAGCCTATAGATCTGTCTATTTTGGCCGTGAAAGCCAAGTAGAGTATATTCGCTGTCTCTTCACACTTCGGTTTCTTAAACATTTGAAAAAATCACCTCGTATATTACGTGCTTCGTTGTTTCCTACATATGTCATTTATCACAGGCCTTTTGTACTTGCACCAACCTAAAAATTCCTTATTTTTTAATTAAATTGAATTTATATATATATATGTATTCTATAAATTATAATTTGTTATTTTTATAATTAATATAAATAAAAACACGGAGAAAATATGTATGTTGGTAGTACCTATTAAGAAATAGGTATTCAAAATATTATTACACTGAGTGCGGACGAATACGGCACGCTGTCCCTTTGGTGTAATTTTCTAGAATTGTTTAAGCTGCGTTTGCGCAATGAGGAGGAATATTTTGGAAATATGACTTTAGCAGGGCTTCAGAAAAGTTGAAAGTAACCAGGAATGGACTATATAAATTTCGTTACTTTCATTTCATCCCCATCTTACCCCCTCCCCCAAGAAAAACTACTCCCTAACGCAGGCGTAATCACGTAAACCTCACGGCCGTAATCACGTAAACCTCACGGCCATGCCCCCGGGCCAGCTACATCAAAAAAAATTTCCATGCTTTTGTTCAAATCCAGGTACCAGATCTCCGACAACTAGAATTCTCTATATACCTTGACGTACTTGTTCGAAAAAAACAAAATTAAAAAACGAAAGTGAATGTGACGAACTAGATTGATGCCATTTCCCTGTGTCCGCATTTCCAGTAGCTCTTTTTAAGTGTGTAAAAGTAAGTGATTTTTTTTTCGTTCCTGATCAAGGGCACCAACAAATGATCTTAGGTTTATCGTAAGTGGACAGCGTAATGGATTACTTGGTCTTGGTCGTGTCCGTAGCTACTGTTAACCAACCGACCGTAAAGCACGGTTGACTTGAGCACTTGGCTTACGTCATATTTCTGACGAAAGACTGGTTTTTTGCGTATGCTTTAACAATACAAATGTTGTGTGCACAATCTACTAATATAGTCAGCGACATTGTTTTCCCTCATATCTTCGATTTGCGCAGAGAAAGGCAGGCGAGTGAGGGTTTCCGCCCTACGGTTATGTGCTTGGTGATTATAGTGGACTCCGAACCACATATTACCGACTCGCTGTCAATAAGTGCATCGTTCTAGACTAAGGATGGACGCAAACCAATACCTGTAATGACGCTATGTCATATGGAGGGTTCAGAACACAAGTGGAAAAGTCAGTGTTTTTTACACTGAAGAGCCAAAAAAACTGGTACACCTGCCTAATACCGTGTAGGGCCCCCGCGAGCACGCAGAAGTGCCACAAGACGACGTGGCATGGACTTGACTAATGCCTGAAGGTATGCAAGAGGCATTTAAGTCTGCGCCAATTTGAGAAAGGGTTGCAAGTCTGTCAAGTTTAATGATTCTCGTCAGTCGTCGTTTTTCCCGTTCTTTCACGATCATTTTCCGGCCGCAGCGATGTCGAAGAAGTGATGTTTTACCGAATTCCCGATATTCACGGTACACTCGTGAAATATCCACGTTCAAACTCACTTAAATCTTGATAACCTGCCATTGTAGCAGCAGTAACCGATCTAGCAACTTTGCCAGACGCTTGTTTTCTTATATAGGCGCTGCCGACCGTATCGCGTTACTCTGATTGGTTCCATACCTCTGTTATTTGCATACGCACGCCTATACCAGTTTTTTTTTTTGGCTCTCCAGTGTATAATCACTGGTAAAATATATGATAGTAATATTTCTGACTGAAATTTAAAACAATCACGTTTAATTTCAGATGCAAAATATTAATGAAGCTATTGACGAAATGTTCATTGGAAAAAGTAATAAATTTGTTTTTCACATAAAGCGCGTTTTTCACATAACTTAATTATATGGACTTGATCTGGTTGTGCACTGAACCTCGATTGCAAAATATATTTAGTTTCGTGGTTATATACTGTGCGGCTTTCTTAAAACTTAACTTCATTACATAATCTCGCTTTGTGTATTGTACACAATGCTGCGAGGAGCAAAGATGTTTACCCGCTAACGTTTATACACTCGAGGTTTCATTATATATACACGTATATTCTGTAGCTCCAAGTAAGACATCTAAAGCACCATTGTGGTGAACTATTGCTTCCTAGAAAACATTGTAGCGAGAACGGCGCAAACATTTTCCTCGTGTTTTTTTTCTGGTGCGGGGGCATTTACGTAAGCCGAACTTAATTTTTCTGTCAGAGGCGCGAATGCTTATTTCGTGTGTGGGCTACTATATGTTTGGAAGTCTCACTGTCTTGGAAATGAATGACCTTGCAGGTTCAACTTGCGACGTAAGACTATCTGATCACCGAGATCAGTGCCCGAGCCTAGACTTTGCAGGAAAACTGTGTTCGCGCCGAGGAGACAAAGTGATAGATAACCTCTGGTGCGAGGGGAAACTATCGAGAGCACCGTAGACGGGCGGAGTGTAGTACTACATAGGGTGCGCAGCAAGGGTCGCTGGCTGCTGCTCGCCGTCGGAGGTCGAGGTTCGATTAATAACCAGGGGGTGTGCGTTGTGGAAGAGACTGTGCGCGTGATGTGGATACATTATCGCGAAACATTGGGCCGGCATCCAGCTCGCAGCAAAGGGAATTGGGCAGATTGAAGCGCTTGTGTTGAGCCATCGTCGTTGTCCTTAATATTTCACCCCTCTCGTCAATAAATAGGCTTCTCTTAGTTATGGCGGGTTATCGCCGGTATTTGACTACTTCGTGTCGCTTCCTAGTACGAGAGGAGTATTTTCAGCTTCACGTTCCCAACCTTCTTTATCGAGTTGTTTTTACTTCCCTGCTAGTTTTTGTCACTGTCGAATACCTCTGTGCCTAAAGAAATTCCCGACCTCCAGAAATTTCATCCACCCATCTTTTTTCTTATACTAGGCATGTCGAACAGGATGTGAAATTATATTTCGTAGTACCTGCTTCGTTCTTTNTCCTTTGACTGCACTTATGGAGTGAGGAAGTGCCCGATAAGTCATTTTTGCGCGCGCACACACACACACACACACACACACACACACACACACACACCTCTCTCTCTCTCTCTCTCTCCCCTTCCGCCTTTTTAAGCGCTGTTTCTGAGTTCAGTCATTCCAGAACAGAATGGGAAAATAAATAAATAAAAGTTGGCAATTTTTCAAGATGTGTTCGGGACAAAGCAGAAGCTAGCAGTTACGAATTCAGCAGTTTCTGTAATTGTTTGTTTTTACAGTGTTATTTCGCACGTTTTCAACTGTCTAATTGTTCTTTTAAGTAAACCTTGTACAGTTTTGACCTTTCCCCCCCCCCCCCAAAAGACACCCTGGAAAGCACGTTTTTTTATGGAATTATCCCACTATTGTCGGTAATAAACCAAAAATATTGTGTTAGCCATCGAACAAGGATACTGTTTTAGGAATTGCTTATTGGGAAACGAACTATATACTAAATTTTCAATATTTTGTAAAAATACGGTAGCTTTGAGTACTGCCTGGCGGAGTAAACCAACTGGCTGTACACGTTACTGTAAAAACATATAGTGAACGCCTATTTAAGCAAATTGAACATATGATCATGACAGTTGTAGTTGGTATGTTGGATTGCAAAAATTAATTAATTTTTACCACTTATTTTTGCTTAACAGTGTCTACGAGATTACTATTTTGTATAACTTCGCTATAAGGTTTTTTTTGTTGAAATGTTCTTAGTTAACTGCAAGAAGTATTTTCAGAATTTGGCTGTGTTCGGTTCGTATCAACTCCCGAAACTATTGGGAGACATGCTTGACGGACGTAATAAGGAATCGTGGTTGAAAAATAGCATCTTCTCTCATAATGTCGCATCATCCACATCGCACGTTAAAGATACAGCATACTGGATGCGCAAATATAACATTAAGTGTATGCCAACAGAGGAAACAAAAAAAGTAAAGAACCTTCTGGAAAATATAATTTTGGGGCTAGTGTCATGNTTACAGGTAGCCCCTACCTGTTGTTGTGCTGAGAGTAACAATGGCGTATGGCTGGAGGAAGGAAAGAGGAAAGTCGCAGTGCTACTTGAGCGTGGATTAACGGTTTTGCCGCGTGCAGGGCATGTGTGATGTGCAGTTTGTTGTTGGTTCTAGTCACGCGAACCAGCGTGCAGATAGCTCACACACTGGCTTCACGGCGAGCTCACCATTGCATGATGACCGAGAATAGCCGCAAACTGACGCACATTTTTACACTAACCGGTTGACATTTAATTTGGTGTATGTACGTCAAAAACAAGTTAGAGAAATAGTAATGACTAATGAATCTTGGAAGCATGTATAGGCTGTTCACGGTAAAGTGAGCACTTTTGAGACCGTAGTTACTTTTTTTCTTTCAGCCATTTTATTCTTTAGCAACCTTTTAAAATAAATACTGCAATGTAAGTAATAAACACAGTGTGTATATTCCACTGCACTCGGAAATTAACGTATAGGGCTACAATAACATATATTTATTGACTGTGAACTTTCAAAAGTGCTCTCTTTACCGTGAATAGCCTATAACACGGTTTTCTTGAGGAAAGCAGTCGACGCCACAGTTTTTATTTCCACGCGCTTATCTTCCCAGCCCAGAGGAGATCCTTCTCAAAATTGCGAGTTATTGACATATAAGAATTAAACTGAGAAATTATTGTAATATTTGTATGCTCATTCTTCGTACTACAGCGACTTCCAGCAAGAATAATTGTTACAAATATTAGTGCCGCTGGGCAGAGACAAGAATTTAGTTCACCATATCGCAGTTAAAATAATCGCAGGGTCTATTGACATGTTCAGATTGGAACAGGTCAGAAACTTTATTAAATGTGTTCGCCCGGTTCGAAAAATGTGTTTTATTGATAATCTGTATTCAGTTTCCCACAATATCCCTCTCGTATTATCGCTGCTAACTAATATAGCAGTAACTTAATATTTGCGCTAGATTTAAGAGATAAGAGCGCCCTGCAGCATGCACCACTCCATATGAAATGTTCTAAATGCTACTTTACTTGAAAATTTGTAGCATAAACACTTGCCAGTTTTAATCCGTAGAATAGTGGGTGAATGTAAGGTTTTAAGTCTGTATAAAGACGCGTAGGAGGGTAATAAATGTTCTCTATACGCTGTTCACGGTTAATTGAGCACTTTTCAAATTCCTGCTTAGGATCTACTTTTCTTATTTTGTATCAGTCCGCTATTTGTAAGATCAACATTGCCATGGATTGTCTCGCTATATTCATGCGCCATGCAAGTAGACATCGTGAAGTTTTTAGGTTATGTAAACTAGTTAATAACATGCAAATTTGCTCTCTTCTGTGANCCATGCAAGTAGACATCGTGAAGTTTTTAGGTTATGTAAACTAGTTAATAACATGCAAATTTGCTCTCTTCTGTGAACAAAACAAGAAACACCGGCTTCAGTAGTCACATGTTTACGTATCACACACTCAATACGACGTTGAGTCTTGCAACTACATTAACTAACTCTCTGCCAATTGGTAGCCTACATGCCGACGTGTACTTCAACAGCCTTTATTTGATGGAACTCGCTGAAATACAAATTAGATTCCCTGTGCGGCTACCCAGTTTCCGTTTTTCCCGACGACGTAAATTATANCATGCAAGTAGACATCGTGAAGTTTTTAGGTTATGTAAACTAGTTAATAACATGCAAATTTGCTCTCTTCTGTGATCAAAACAAGAAACACCGGCTTCAGTAGTCACATGTTTACGTATCACACACTCAATACGACGTTGAGTCTTGCTGCAACTACATTAACTAACTCTCTGCCAATTGGTAGCCTACATGCCGACGTGTACTTCAACAGCCTTTATTTGATGGTTAGCACGTATTTGGAACTCGCTGAAATACAAATTAGATTCCCTGTGCGGCTACCCAGTTTCCGTTTTTCCCGACGACGTAAATTATANTGGAACTCGCTGAAATACAAATTAGATTCCCTGTGCGGCTACCCAGTTTCCGTTTTTCCCGACGACGTAAATTATAAAACTAACTCGTTAAAGTATTCACTAACGTTCTGGGTAATTCTTTTTTTTCTCAACATAGTTTCTTGTCTCTGAAATTCCTGACATTTTACATAGTATGCCGACATGGAAAATGTTCTGCTCACGTGCATTTGAAGTATGTAATAACTTTAAACCGAGAATAAACTTGAGAGTTTAAACTACAAATAAAAATGTATTCTGTTATATTTGCTATATGTATTGCAGTTCTGAGAGCTTCTATTATTGCTTGTGTATTATTTACGTGCTTGCCTAGAAGTCAGTTTACGAGTCGATACCTCGGTACCTTTGTCACTGGTTTTGAAAGAGCAACACCACGAAAATGTTTTATACTGCACGTGAAACGTTTCTCGAGTATTATTAATTCGACACAGTGTTAAAACGTATAGCTTAACTGTTTAAATTGTATGAGCCGATATCGATGTCCCAGTTCAAAAGGGAAACAATTTTAACATTTTAACCTGCAAAGTATTAATGCTGTAGACAAATTTTTCTCAATTTCTTTTAATGCTACAGATGTTTCTTTTCAAGGTACCGGTAACTTCCTCCTGTAAGTAGAATATAAAAGCATACTGTCCTAAACTGACCAATTTAATACTCTTGTGTAATATACCAAAGATAGATAATTCAACCCAAGTGAAGCGTAGTAATTACAATAAAATAATTTTATTTGCATTTCATGACAAAATAAGCAAACTAGTGCAATAGCAAACATACCTATCATAATTTGAAGTCCTCTGGCTGTTTACAATTGTATGCCGCGGAATTCTCGTAAAAATACGTAATACAGTTTAAAAACATAGCTGTAACAACTCTTAATAAAATATTCTGTTCTTGTTTCTCCTGGATCTTTCTTTAACAATACTCATATCTGTTTACTTGTAAAGTGCAATCCACAGTAATAATGGTAACATAAATTAATTCATACTAAGCCATCAATTAAGTCATACTTAATTTACCACCATATGGCATCATCTGTATTAAAAGGCAACTGTACTGTCACCTAGTAAGTGCCGTTTCATGTATAAGCTATTTTCGCACACTAAAATGGACAAATAGCAATAAAATTGTCAAAACATGAAAACAAACTTTGTAGTTATTACCATTTGAAATCGGCAAGTGGATTCTAAAATGCAATGTGTGTCTAGATCAGAAGGAAAATATCTGGAGTTTAGAACTCGTTACTCGCATCAAATTGTTTACTGTTAAACAGAATTGAGTGCAATATTATTAAGACAAGTGAATTGTTGAATATATGTAGTTGCTTTTTTCAACTAGACGGAGCGTGCTTCTTTATATATTAGTGTACCTAACTCGAAATTGACATGTTTTTAGTTTTTCTCCTTTTGAACAGGGCCATCGACATAAACAGCAAGTAATATCCGTCACAGGACGCAGCTAACCTTTAACATAGTCATTCTGAAGGAAATAAGAGTTCTACTTTAAATGCGTGGATGCAGCTTCATGAAATACATTTTCATCGGTTAAGTATTGTATTATTAGTATTCTGGCGAATTTACGCCTCTTCTGTGTAGACATTTAAATATAAGCGAAAAGTGATTTTCTCGTAAGGTAGACAGTATGCACAACTTAAGGCCTAACAATTGTGTGCTATATGTCGTAAAATGTGTGTAANATTTTCTCGTAAGGTAGACAGTATGCACAACTTAAGGCCTAACAATTGTGTGCTATATGTCGTAAAATGTGTGTAACACTTGCATCCGTGACACTTGCATCCAGTGATATATATTATCTTCGAAGTATGCTTTAAAAATTGGTATCAGTTTGGTTCAGCTGCTGGATTTATTAAAAAATATTTCATTATTAGCAGCATAATTGCAACGCCCGCCATTTTCTTGTACATATTGCAATTATTTGTGTAAATAATCGTAGACTATTTCTGTACGAATTTTGATATGTTTACAAATATGTTGACAGTTGTAATGAGTACGGAGTGGAAATAAGATTTAGTAATATTCTGCGTATAAAAATAAGAACGAACTTCACTTAAAAGCATTTAAAACTAGCTAAACGTTTTTCTTGATTCGGCTCATAAATGTTATTAAATATATCAGTTAACATTGGTTTAAGGTTTGTTGTATTCTGTTATGAAAGAATACACCTACCTGTATTACCTAAAAGCGTAACTTTTTTATGATGCATACTACGGCAAACATTTCAGTTTATTTACGCATTTAAAGAGGAGCGTTCCAAATGGTTTGGCTTTGTTTTTATAAAAAGTGGAATGGATAATCACCTACTTTTCTGCAGATCTCAGTTTGCAGCATAAACAAAAATATATTTTCTTACCACTTAGGAAGGGTTGAACAGGGTTACAGGCATTTATATCTAACTAGAAAAAAGTCGTCAACATTAATCAATATTCCAAAAACAAAAATTATTTACTGAAGTTGGTGTACTTATAGTGTTGGTTTCAGTTATACTTATTGTTTTATATTTAGTGAGTATATGCAGTGGATATCTAGGCATTTGATAAAAAAACAAGTGAAAGTTCGCAGAATTTTCAGAAGTGTTCCCTTGACCTTGGACAGTCTATACTCCCGTGAGATTAATGGACGTGGTGTGCGTGCCAGGAGGTGTAAGTTTGCATTCTAAGGAATTAAACGAGAGATGCTATTTTCGTTTACTCTTTTAACTTATTTTTAATAATATTTGTGAATGTCATGTTTCTTAAATTCCCTAGTGAGAGGCGTAGGATTGGACTGTTTAAATGAAAGGCTTATTGTTTGTCTAGTATCACATAATTAATATCTAGACTAAAACAGGAGAAAATGAGACAAAGTAATTGAACGATGCAGCAAATGTGTAAAATCGGTTTGAATATCATTCTGTAATTATTAGTCATTAGCTTTATCNATTGTATGGGCAGTGTTCGAAATGCATCGAAATCATGGATATAATACGTCTCACGAACGCGTGTACTGTAATGACAGTTCTGAAAGTAGTTTTAGTGTACAGTTATTTCCATGGCAAAATGTTTTCTGTTTACATCCTAGGAAGGTTGATAGTTGACCGAGTGTGTTTATGTAAACATCAGTGGTTGGGTGACACACCCACTGTATCCTTGAAAACAGCTGACATTGCTGCCTTCAGAACTGTCAAAAAAGTTCACTCGTTCGCGAGACACATTACTTACATACAGAACGTAAATGCATCGACAAGTGTAAAATATTTTAGATGTTCACGTAATACCAAATTATAATGCAGCGGTGACTACGTTAACAACTACCACTAGCTTACGAGATAGTTAGTTTTGGAACCGTGAAAAGGTTGTGAATATTTTTTGGTGTACCTGAGTTTGGGAGGCTGCGAGTTCGTGTGCTTCTCTTCAATCTGCTGTGTCCTTGCGCAAAGCTGAGGTGTCAACAGCCTGCAGCGATTACTTATTAGTTGAAGTATTTTTGAACATGCTAACGTGTCATTCAATTATGTTGTCAGTCTTGATTCCTGTCTTCTTTTCGGTCGGTGTTCCCGGCCGACTAGGGGTTGTGGAGCCTGCAGTGGTTTGACCTTCATGTGGCTTGAATGTCAAACGGCGGCACATGGACCGTTGTTGCGCTACGCGCGGACCCTGTTTATGCGTCCTCATCTCCTCCACCTGCGTCTCCTTCTCCCTTCGTGCTAGTCATTCGTGCCCCACCACCACCACCTCCCCCCATACACCACTCACCCTNCAGCTGTTTCCTGCCCCAACCGGCAACAGCGCCTCGTCCCGTCACCTGCAGCCGTGGGTTCGCGATTCGCCCGCCGCCGCCTTCATGCACTCCTCCCCCTCTCTACATCGTACCACCCTATCACCCTCACCAGACATTCTTCCTCCACCACCACCACCCGTGTCATTAGCCCGGCTGGCGATGATCGACCGGCTTATTGCGCCCCACTTACTTTCAGCGCATTCGCGAAAGCAATTACGCCATCACTTCCCACTTCCAATGTAGGTCAGCATGTGAATACTGCCTTTTGTATGTACATATAGTCGCTACCCCAGGATTTCGAAATGAAAATCCTGATAGTGTTAGGAACACAAGGCTCGATTGTTTTATCTTGGTTTCAAGCCAAACTTCAGTCGGAGATAAAAGTGTGTTCTATAATTAGCGTTGGAGTTTACAAGAAATGTCTTTTGTCTTCTTTTTTTTTAACTGGGGTGACCAGCTCCGGATTGTAACGTTTGGAAAAAAATCTTTTTTGTGGGCGTACAGACGAACAATAGCTTCCTTCGAAGTCGTGATTCCTCTTCCCCCTTCTCTTTCTTCCCCCTCCGTGTATGTCCTTTGGGATAACGAAAGTCATACACTCATGTTGCAGGTGTGCAAAAATCACTGTTTTGTAGATTCGTTATGAACACCAAATTTAACTTGTATTTACTCGGAACTGATCCTGTAATCTGTTTGCGATGGTGTAGTTCTCATTTTATTGTGGGTGCTTTTCAGCATCCCCCTTTGACAGGTGGCTAATCGAATGTGGTAAAATCTAAGGTAGAATCATTGAAGTTCGTAGAAGGTAACCGTTTCTGCTACCCTGAATATGGCGACTGCAAGGTGTGCCAAAATGCCGGGTTACTCGTTGACTGCGACGCGGCTGAAATCCAAAAGCCAAGAATGCAAAAGTGAGATCAGATTTAAAAGCGGCACGCATGGCTCGCCCAGGATTTGTACAAGCTAGCTGTCTCAAGGCGCTTCAGAGGTCGCTCAACTCTCACTTTCTCCAGCACCCGAAGGTCAGATTGATTATTCCACACTTCATTATGCCGCAGAATATTATTCAGTTTCAGCACAGCACATTCGCACGACTAACGATATAGGCTATTCACGGTAAAGTGATCACTTTTAAAATCCCTCTTATTTAGAATAACAGTCAATTTATATATTTTATTTTAACATTAGACTTAACTTTCAAGTACGGTGAAATATACACACTGTGTTTATTACTTACATTGCAATATTTATTTTTAAAATGTGGTTAGATAATAAAAAATGGCTGAAAGTAAAAAGTAACTAGGGCCTCAAAAGTGCTCACGTTACTGTGAACAGCGTATAATAACTATGCGTTCCTGCTGTGCGCATAATACACGAACTGATCACCATAAACTATGAGGTGCCATGTCAGCCATGTTTATCTAGCTTATGACACTTACTTTACTTTTTCGTGTCAGGAAATCTTCATTCTTTCGGCCCAGTAGTGAGCCACGTCTAATTCTTCTTGTTTAGCTAGCCATAGTTCGTCAAGGGTGCATCTGTGGGGACAGGCAGGACATTGGAGAAGATGCCCCATGTCTTGAAGTGCACCGCAGTCGCATTTGTCGTCGTTCACGTCCAGCAAACCCCATTTGATCAGGTTGGACTTTACTGGAGCTACCCCAGTTCTTATGCGATTTAGCATTCTCCAGGTTTTCCAGTCACAAGAAACACCG
>NQII01000112.1:608924-625693 GCA_002778355.1 Clitarchus hookeri
AACTTTTTTCCTTGTTTTTTCACAATGATATCTGTAGGTCAGGGTCCTGTCCAGTACAACGCCAAGGTAGGTGGGTCCTGTCCAGTACAACGCCAAGGTAGGTGGGTCCTGTCCAGTACAACGCCAAGGTAGGTGGGTCCTGTCCAGTACAACGCCAGGGTAGGTGGGTCCTTCTGTGTGCTCCAAGAGCGTCCCTTCCCAAGTGATATTGAGTTTTCTGTTAGCCTGGCGCGAGTTCAGGTGGAAGGCACTAACTTGAGTTTTGGTGGGATTAGGTCTTAGAGAATTGTTTTTGTAGGAAGTTGACATTGTGGCTACGGCGTTTTCTAGTTTTCCTTCGATATCTTTAAAGCTTTTCCCTTCAACTGTTATCGCTAGATCGTCTGCGTAAACAAAAGTTTGAGTGTTTACTGGCGTTGGTTGGTCGTTTGTGTACAGGTTGAATAATATTGGCGCCAACACACTCCCTTGAGCTAGTCCGTTCTTTTGGTTGCTCCATCGACTTTTTTTGCCTTCTAATGTTACAAAGAACCGCCCTATTTTGGAGTAGAGATTCTATTATCTTGGCCAGGTGAAAGTCTTCCAAGGTTTCGTTGACCTTCAGAAGTTTTTGCTGGTTTACTGTGTCGTACGCGGAGCTTAAATCGACTAGAGCCAGACCAGTGATGTGTTTGTTCCCGAAACCTTCCTCGATATGTTCTGTCAGTGCTATTAGGATTTGGCCGGTACAGGACTTTCCAGGTCTGAAACCGGCTTGATTTGGGATTAGCCTGGAATCGACGATCTTTTCAATTCTGTGGAGAATTAATCTTTCGTATAGCTTGAACAGGTGGCAGAGAAGGGATATGGGTCTGTAGCTTTTCGGGGACTCTGGGTCTTTTCCAGGCTTAAGGAGGGCCACCACTTTTGACTTCCTCCATAGTTAAGGAATTTGGATTGATTCACGACAGTTGTTGAAAAGCTGGAATATCCAAGTTTTAGTTCCAGGTTCAAAATGTTTTATTTGTTCCGCGCAGATGTCATCTACCCCAGTGGCTTTTCCATTCTTCATGGTGTTTATGCAATTATTTAGTTCCCCAATGGTGAATGGATTTTTGAAATTGGTATTTTCGGTAGGGATTAGGCGTTTGATTTTGGTTTTTTTGGCCTATGGAGGTTGGTTTCCTCATTCTTCTTTATCGGATGTTTTGTGTGTCGTTGATAACAGATCTGAGTCCCCGGATTTAAACTTCGTGTTAAGTAAATTGTATAGCCTTTTTCTGCCTAGTTTCAATTTTTTTTTTAAAGTTGGCCGTATCATGGGTATAACATTACTAGTCTTTTAACACAGCATACCACAGCGGAACTGTAAGTAGCACTATATTACAAATGCGACCATTTAAACATTGCCATAGTTATTCAGTACTTTGCCTAATTCGCTAACAGCATTATCGAAGTAAGTTGAATCGCGATAGTCCAACACTTAACAATCCGACACGCTCGTTAGTCCGACGCGCCTGTTAGTTGAGTCACCCGAACTTCATTTTGAGCGCTTTGTTTACCATTTTGTTTGCCGTTCCTGTCGCGACAGGAAACGCCCTCCTGCGCATCCGCATGGCTACTCAGTTGCTTGTTTAGACGTCCGAATTCAGTTTCGTCGCAGATGTGTTAGTGCATTGTTACAGTACGTATTTTTGTTTAAAGAGTGATATTATAATGTTGTGAGTTGTTCAGTTATACTGTATAGTGTAGTGTTGTAACGGCGAGCACAAGTTCAAAACGTAAGCATAAAACATTAAATCTATCTGATAAATGGGAAATTATTAAGAGATATGACCGTGGTGAAACTCCAACGTTGATATGTACTTCGTATGCCATAGGGCGAGCTACAGTTTATGATATCTTGAAAAATAGAGAAAAAATTGAAAACTATATGAAGTCTGTTGATGGAAAGCCCATTAAAAGAAAAACCCTTAAACTGAGTGAGTTTCCTCAAGTTGAGGATGTTCTTTACACCTGGTTCAAACAACAAAGAAGCAGATATACACCTATTTCAGGAGACATTTTAAAACAAAAAGCCCAATTTTTTTATAATGAAATTACAAAAAAAAAAACCGACTTCCGTGCAAGTGATGGTAGGTTTGAAAATTTCAAAAAGCGCCATGGTATTCGATTCCTACAAATGAGCGGAGAGAAATTATTTGCTGACGAGTCTGAGATTTCTGAATTCACCCAGAAACTGAATGTAAAAATCACTGAACTAGCCCTAACACCTGAACAAGTTTATAACGCCGATGAGACGGGTTTAAATTGGCGGCAACTTCCATGTAAGACGTTTGTCACTCAGGAGGAAAAACATGTTTCTGGAAGAAAACTTCAAAAAGAACGGATCACTCTGATGGTATGTGCTAATGCTTCAGGAAGTCATATGTTAAAACTCTTGGTTGTGGGGAAATCAAAATCTCCCCCGTGCATTGAAAAACATTAAGGTTGAATCTCTGCCAGTTACGCGCATGAGTCAAAGTCGAGCGTGGGTCACTAAAGAAGTTTTTCATGATTGGTAAACTAACAGTTTTGTCCCACAAGTAAAACAACACTTGAACGAGAAAAAGTTGCCAGTTAAGGCCATTATCTTATTGGACAATGCACCCGGACATCCTGACAAGGAAGAATTGAGAGTTAAGACAGCTGATAGCTATATAGAGACTTTGTACTTGCCAAAAAATACAACCGCTCTCATTCAGCCGATGGACCAAAATGTTATCAAGACTCTCAAGGCACATTACAAGAAGCGCCTACTTACGGATATCGTAAGTCAACCCAACACAGACATCACATCCCTCTTGAGACAATTCAAAATTTGCTTGGCGTCAAGTAAAATCTCTTACGTTAATAAAATCTTGGAAAAATATTTGGCCAGAAAATCCACTTCTTCCAAAGAAAGATGACAACAAATCTCAAGACAACAATAACGACTCTGAACCAATTTTGGAGGCTGCACTTGCAATTTGCAATGCAATTGAAATTCCACAAGATACAGTGGAAGACTTAAAAACATGGGTTTTAGATTATAAGCTTGACGCTGATCTCACAGACGAAGAAATTATCAAGCAAATCACAGAACCTGTTGACAACACGATCCAAGTGGCCTCGAAAACAAGATTCACTGTCAACTGCGACGAAGCTTCATCAGCTGCAAACTCTTTGTTACGATGGTGTGAGGAGAGAGGATCTGACTACGAGCAAATATTAATGTTAAAATACATTCAAGAACAAGCGTTGACTGACAGTTTACGGAAGAAGAAACAGAACACTATCCCAAATTTCTTCAAAGTGTAAATATATTATCGTATGTATGCCTTTCATTTAAATTTTTGTTTTGTTTTGTTTTTGTACTGTATAATATGTAATTCATGTTTTTAATACACGTACGTAAATGTTTTCTCAACTTCTTTGTTCTCACTTTGTAAAATTAATTGTTTTCATAGCCTATTGTTCTAAATTGTTCAACATACAAAAATGACTGTAATTCCTGTAACTTACTGCTACTCATAGAGTTTTAAAAAACCACTTTTGGTAATCCAGACACTTTCAGTAATCCAACACCCTCTCGGTCCCATACCTGTCGGATTATCAAGGGTCAACTGACTTCAGCCAATGTTTTTGTTAAAATGCATGCATTTAACAGTTGTGTTTCCATAGTTATTTATGTTAACGTTTGTTAAACGTGGTTAGCCCACACATAACGCCATTTTCTCAAACCACCTGGACCTGTAATGCTTCCATAAATATTCACCGTTTCGGTTTCTCAGAAAGGATTAAGAGCCAGCGGATTGCTAGATACATGACAAGTCGTCACGGAATATGTGGAGAAGCTGGACCTCGTGGAGTTGGTGTATGTGCTGAGGCTGACGAATCAATATTTGAGCTTTCAACACTATGTTGAAATCGCGAAGGAAAACTTGGACCATGTCCGTGTGTCGTCTGTTATCGCCTGCGTATGGTACATATATACAAGGGCGGCCATGCGGTAGAGGGCAAGCACCAAGTAGCGTTTGTTATGTACAACTGTTATGTTCGCTCCAGGAATTAAATTTCAAGTGGTTAGCATTCGTAACTATTTACATTTTACAAGTTGTGTTGAAAGGAAATCCTAAATTTGGGTTTGGGAGCTCTTGCCAGGTTCTTGCAGATAAACAAGGGATCACACTTATGTTGATATCGTAACTCCAGACTTTATTACGAATTTGTGATGCAGCAACTGAACATTACTTGATCCACTGTCTGCAAGCGCTCTGTAGAAGTCAACATGTCTGTAGTGAAAAGTTTCAATTGCCAGTGATGAGTGACGCCGACTTGTGATCCGAAACTGCTGACTGGCTGTTGTTTCCGCAGGCAGCTCTAAAATGATAACCGAGAGCATTAGTTTTTTTTCTAGAGCTTGAAATGTGCATTGCTGGTGAAAAAGGATATTAGCATATCATGCCGTTTTTTTAGCTCTAATATATTGAGAAGATTGCAGACGTTAGTGTTGCAACATGAAAACAATATTGAGAAAGCCATGCAAGAGGCAGTATACTGTAGTCTATTTTTTGCACCAACTTTTCTTTGATGTCCAACTATTCTTTTACGTGTATAGTGAAATCAAATTTAAATAATGAAATATGGATGCTAAATCCTTTTCTAAAGTTGATCAATATTTACGTTCTTGAACAGTCATCGTGAACCATCGGCGATCTCTATGCTAACTGGCAGTATAGAAAGTGTCAGAAATGTTTGAGCCAGTACACATCAGTTACAGATTACCAGCGCATTGAACGATAGTAATAAGAAAGGGAAGTTATAGCGCGGAGTCGTGAATATTGAGTTTTAAATAATCACAGCACCGCGGGTGTAAAGTGTGCATCCGAGGTAGGGACGGGGGGAGTGCATGCGTATCAGGGCTGAGCCCCACACGTCTAAGCTGTTCACGGTAAAGTGAGCACTTTTGACGCTCTAGTTACTTTTTCCTTTCAGTCATTTTTTAATACTGTAACCACCTTTTTAAATAAATATTGCTATCTAAGTAATAAACATTGTGTGTTTATTCCACCGCATTCGGAAGTTAACGTCTAAGGCTACGTTAAAATAAGTTAGACGACGGGCACTCTAGCTATAACATTTAGGACTTGTGGAATATGAACTGAATTACGGTAGGACTGTATGAATGTGTAATACGGACTTATTGTGAGATGTTAAGTCGAGAGTATTTTCTTTGCAGTGGTTGTAAATAAATTGGTTAAATTATTATTAACTCATTTATTTAATTAAGGCCTCCATCCCTTAAATAACCTAGCTAAGTCGACTGACTTAGAGAAATTGTAATATTATATTTTAGACTACATGAAGGCTGGTCACACGACTAAAATACGCTCTTCAATCTTGCCTCTAAACTAGCCAGATCGGAGACGACGGGGATATTCAACGACACGGGATTATATCATAGGCGAAACAAGCAGTCAATTAGTTAATTCTTACTGCGGTTCGCCACCTATTTCCATTAATTCCATTACATGCAATGTGTTAGGGCTGGGTTGGAGGGGAAGGTGTTTTTTTATTTTTTATTCTCCATTCTCTCTAAAGGACGGCACACATATTCTAAAATGTAATGTGAACAAACAGTGTACAGAGGAGTTGGGATGATATTGTGTAGCATTTTTGACTAGATGCTGTTCTCGTTTTGCTGCCAACAGGGAACATTTGGTGATGGCTGTTAATTGCAGTTGTAATTATCTTTCAAGCCATGTCGCACTGCACGGACTTGTCTTTATTACTGTGGAAGTTGCTCGGTGGCCTCGTTACCCCTTCTGAAAGCACTCGTCCGCAGAAACAAAGGCGCCGATGTGCCGCAACTGCGCGCTGCCCTGATGATTTTTCCCTCTGCAGCCTCCAGTTTAATTGCTTTCCTTCCGGTTAAACCCGTAGCCTGCCGAAAGGAGGTTGATCCTGTCATTTCCCTACACTCTGCCTCCCCCTACTCCTTCACGCAACATCAAAGGCGGCCCCGGGCGAGGCAAACACACCACCTCAGACCCTGTGGTTTCACAGTGTTGCCACCCCTTCACCCCTCCAACTTGTGCTTCTTCTCGTGTCTGCACGACCCTTCCTATTTCCTCTTGGACCAGACACCGGTCTGCAGTTTGTAGCTGTGCGCCAGTGAAAGCCGAGCCCTCCCCGCCTGATCTCCTTGGCAACAGTTGCCTAGCAACGTGCCGTACGTTTTCACCCCCTCTCTCTAAATCTGTATCCTCTTCTATCGTTCTCATCAGCCAAGAACTGGTGATAAGCGCGCGGCAAGAGGAGTAAGAGTGAATAGACGGGTCTAGAAAAAAAGGGGGGAGGGGGGAATTCGCCATCGATGCGTATGACGAGGACAGGGAAGAATTGCAGCCACTCGTGTTGTGTGGGCACGTCGGTGTAGCAGGATAAAAGAAATCCTGTTACACAAGGAAATACGCGTGCCCACACCGCGGCGGATACATTCTTGTGAAAGCTTGTGATAACTGGAGTAACATGGGAGCTGTAAAGACATGCATCTCCCCATCCCTTCTTTACAAGTTAAAATTTTAGTAGTGGGTTTTTGTAGGCAGTTTTTAAAACTGTGTTGTCTGTATTTATGTTTACCATTTCATGTTAGAAAATACTCCAGTGAGGTGTAGTTGAAACACTGAACAGATCAGCAATGTTTACCGTTTCTGAACACAATTCCATTCATTTTCAAATGTGGTTACAAATTTCAGTGCACCAGAACTTTGTAAAACTGTTTAAGTGATACTGTACCTTGAGTGACTCCGTAAGAAGAATCTTCCTTTCTTATATATATTAGACGAGGTGAAGGATGTGGGATAGCAGCTCTTACATCACATTACTGTACTGTGTAATTTTCAAACCCTTCGAACGTTGACGGTAGTATTCGTTTTGAAAATATTGGGTCTGAAAACAGAACGTTTAAACATTGCAGTTCCGCGGAAGAGACGACGGTGACAGAGGCAAGTTAGACCGTGCAGAACGTCGCCCAACATCCACGGGCCAAAGCGCGGTTGTGCGAGTAGGGCGATGTGAGACGTGGAAGCGACTATAGACTATAGATCAGGTTGACAGATTTTTCGTCTTTTTACCCAACATTGCTATACCCCACACCAATACAACTGTCTAAATCATATGGTCAACAGTCATGACAGTTTTTGTTTGTATCTTAATTTTCAAAATAAAAGTCCTTTTACATAAACAAAATACTTTACGAATTTTAAGCTAATTAAAGGTATCACAAATTAGTCAGAGGAAGCATATAAATATCCCAGAGCACTTATTTACATTAACAGCGCTCTAACCTCAAATATTATCCAAGTCATTGTTGATAGTCGTATTGGCAGTTCAATATTTAAACACGGAGACTGATTTTGCGCAGCTATCGCGATCTCTCTACTCCGTATTAACTGTACAGTAGCGACGACGGCTTTCTTTGCTCCTCCCCCGGTGCAGTGATGGACGATTCCCAGACTTACTTGTAGTGTGTCTGCTGTGTGCATGACGCCCTCTCTCGTCTGCCAGAGCCACACTAGCGCTCTCCCTATCTGGATCCTTTAAGATGTTCTTAGTACCGCGATGCGGTGAAAGACCAGCCAACCATACGCCACATATACGGCATTAGACACGTGCATCCAGTAGGCACGTGTGCAACATGAATACAATTTTAAGCCAAGCTCAAAAGTCTAAATCTTCATTTTGTCATCTTATGTGAGCACAATGCCGCTATTTTGCTTAGGGATTTAGTACTACCTAGAGATACTTGACCCTTCAGCTTTTCTCGTATTTCTTCTGAATGACTACTTCTGTTCTTGGCAAATAACTAAAATGACGAACCAAGAATGCTAAGATAAGTAAAATAATATAAATACCTTTTGAGATTAGGACGACAAGTTAGGGTCATAAATTGATGATTTTTACGTGTGTCTGAAAGATACTCCAGTAGGTGAAATAAACTGACGAGATGTTTGGGAAGTATTCGATTAACGGTGGATGACAGGTATAGTTGGCGAGTGTTCCTAATTGACTAGTAAAATTAAGGGTAAGACTCTTTTTAAATTTATTCTATGTATTGACTTAGGGGCTTGGTAATGGCGAGATCCCTTCGCTTTTTACCTTGTCCGAAGGTACGTGCAGTGTGTTCGCAGCTAATTGAGCACTTTTGAAAACCCTGCTTAGGATCTACATTCTTCCTTATATTGTATCCTTCCGTTCTACGAAAGCTTAACATTGCCATAGACGGTCTCACTTTATTCATGCATCATCGAAGTGGGAAACGAGTTATTTTTAGTAAATTAAAATATGTTATTAATATAAAAATGTGCTATAATGTGCATACAATAAAACGCCTTAGAGGATTTCGTAGCCACTTGTTGACACATTACACTATCAGTTCGTCAGGTCTTTGAACTATTTTTTTTTAATTAATTCATTGTCAATTTAATGGGAGCATACACGCCAGTGTGTACTGTAGTTTACAGTAAATTTTTTCATTGGGTGATTTCAAAAGTGCTCACTTCACTGTGAACAGTCTTGAGAGGTGGCAGGCAGACTGCACTCCCCCGCCACGTTCGCACGCTGATTGCTGACGGCTGACGGAGACAGCGCTGACTCGACAGCTCACCGCGCGGCTGTGCTGACGGCCAGCCTGCCTCGTCGCATTCCGCGACACTCCCCGCCATACCCGCCCGAGAAACTGTACACCCCCACCATACTTTCTCTTGGGGCTAGTGGTCGGTCATGGTCGCCTACGACCGGGAGATAAGGTTGCGACCTTTGTGCTGCGCTCCGTTGACCACCAAGGTAAAATAATTCTGGACACGGTGTCTTGAAGTCTGTAGGAGGCGCGAGCTGACGAGCTGAGCTCAGCCAGTTGTCAGAGTTTACTGACTTTGTCACTGGAAGAAGCGTCAACATCTTCAACAGTTTCTCCCTACAGTGGTATTGAACGGGTCGTGTAATTGGATTAACGTGGGTCCCTATTCTCTAACTTTTTACTGTCGCATAAAAACAGACATTTACCATGTAACCATGTTTAAAAGGTAGAATGTTGTTCTGTTATTCAAAATGTCGCCCTGACGGTTTTTGAATACCGTGTAGCTGTCATATAGATAGGACAGCGAAATGTCTTTGTGCATGACAGTGGATATATATATATATATATATATACATACATACATACAAGGGATGGACAAAATAATATGAACACCTGACATATACACACTATTTATTTATTAATAAGGTGTTGGGCCACAATTTGATTTTAGAACAGCTGCAATTCTTCGCGGAATAGATTCGTAGAGTGTCGGAATAGTTTCCAACGGAATGTTGTCCCATTCTTGTACCAAAACATCCGCCAATCGCTTCAATTATGTTGGAGATGGAAATCTGCTCCTCACTCTCTGCTCTAAAACTCCCCATAACGGTTCAATTATGTTGAGGTATGGCGATTGTTTGATGATATTCTGATGCTCCTCAAACCAAGACTCAACCTTTTTGGCTGTGTGAATGGGCGCATTATCATCTTGGAATTTGGCAGCAATGTGCTAGTCATAGTAAGAACTTCATCATTGAGGATGTCGAGATAATCATTCGCAGTAATCCGGCCAGTGATGAGAATGAGAGGACCAGCTGAATACCACGATATAGCCACCAAAATCATAACGGAACCTCCCTCCCCCCCACCGCTTGACTCTAGGAAGCAGGCAGTCTGTATCGTAGGCTTCTTTTGGGGGTCTCCATACATAAACCCGGCCGTTTGTAGGAAACAATGTAAATTGTGATTCATCGGACCATACCACATTCTTCCAATCATCAAGTGTCCATCCAGGTTTTCTGATCGTGGCACCACTTCTTTCACAGCTTAGCGTTGGCTTCCGTTATAAAGGGTTTCGCAATTGCAGCCCTTCCATGAATGTTAGCTTTGTGGAGCTCCCACCGTACTGTTTTTGTCGAAACAGTATTACTCAAGTGAGTGTTGAGTTCTGCTGTCACTTTTGCTGCGGTAGTTTTATGTTGTCTGGCCACAATTCTTTTTAATGTTCGTCGGTCTCTGTCAGTTAACTTTGGGTTTTGCCCACTATTCCTCTTCGCCGATGATGTTTTACCATGTTTTGTGTATGCTGTCATTACCGTGGATACTGTCGCTCGTGAAACGTTAAACAATTCAGCTGTTTTCGTCACAGACGCTCCCGCTAACCGAGCACCAACGATTTGCCCTCTTTCGAAGTCTGAGAGATCACACATTTCACCGATCGCTTGTTTTAACCGTCGCAGAACAAAGCGTATAATACACTGAAATATAACCTACAAAACTTGGCACGTAAACTGTGCAATACATACGCGTCGCATTATTTACACGGAAGAAGTGTTGCCAACATGCAACGAAATGTACTATATTGCATGGTGTTCATATTATTTTGTCCATCTCCTGTATATTTCATATGTTAAAGGTACAAAGAGGTGACTGTATAAAATTGTTTCTTTACCTTTTGTGGCGAAATAATATGTATTGCGAAAACATATTTACCGAGATACTTGTAAACACGCAAACACTGATTTTACTGACAATATTTCACTAACGAATCCTCATAGACTCTTACAAAAGCTCTCGTGTGTCTTTTCATATGAGAAGCCGCCGGTTTGAACATGAGCCGCGCAATTACAATCGGCGCACCCGAAAATTAACACCGGACATTAGGCTCATATTGCTCGATATGTTACTCTCGTAACACATTTACGAAATCACACTAACAAAGCCAAGATTGCATTTTGAAAATTTTGATCAACAGGTGTTCCGCAGAATAAATTGAGTTAATCAACGAGCAATCTAACGAAGAAAAATGAATAAAGTTGTGTGTATGTCCAGAATATAAGTTTAGTCACCACCCCCACGGCAAGAATCATCCAAGAAACGCAGTTGACTGAATGTAAAATAGGACGAACTACAAAACTAATATAACAAGCATATGCAATTCGTTGAAAATGACGTTAACATTTTGTTAGATGCTAAAGCCGATATTACACTTGCTGTCGTCCTTGGTCTCGTAGGAGCTTGTACAAGACCTGATGCGCGAGCCGGCATCCAATTAAAAACTAGCACATATCAATATTGATTTATTACTGTTGGCCGTTACAGCAGTCTAATGCTTTCTGATACATGTTCGGTATTTGAAGATTATAATATCAAGTCGCAAGAGTATGTTTTTGCCAAGTATTCACGCAATGGTAAACATTTTTCATTATACAATTACCTTTTAACGTAACGTTGTAATCCGTTGTAGATAGTATAAAAAATGTATGTCTGACGCAAGTTTTGAACTCGCGCCCAAAAAAATCACACTTCTTAAATGTTTTTGATATTGTAGTATTTGAAAAATGCGCTCGTATTAATTTTTCATTACCCAGGTTTAAATCTTTNCTTTATTTTATTTTTTAATGCATTTGAATGAGTTTCAACTTCACGGACATACAATCAAGATGAATGCATCCATTTTGGTTTTTTTATCAACTAGTTTCAAGTAGTGGCCACGGGGAGCGCCCTGCGCTCTGAAGCTGCAATATGATTGGCCAGGTACGGAAGCTGGCATGGAACCTGCCACGGGAAATAGGACAGGTCCGGTTACCAAACCTGGTATGAAATCTGGCTGTACAAGGTGACAAATCCCGTGAAGGGTGCCATAATAGCAGGTATAACTGCCGCTACGGCATACCCTGCACTAGCTTTTCCGGAATGTGGTACTGGCACCATGTATTATATATAGCCTTAAAAGTTGAGATCGTCAGTGTATGTTATGTTTGTCTCGTGTGTTTCTCGCAGGTGTGTACTTCTGTAACCAACACGTGTTGGTTAGTTAACATGACTGCATTATCAAATATATATCTACAGTAGCGGAGTGAACCTGCGTTGTTAACATATAATATTAAGCAGCATTTCACAGCCTGTTGAAAGTATCAGGATGTACTAGAGTGTGTAAGCTGGGATGTCGCCCTCGTGAGAGTTTTAACCATTATAACTTGGTAACACTCGAGTTTGCCACCTTGTTTTACGAGATGCGAGTCGTATATGACTCCCATGTAATTACGGGTTATAATTTCACAATAGCACTCCTACGTTACTTGGGTTTGTTTCACATCATTACCATGTTACGGGATATGATTTAAGAACACCATTGTTTTGCCCCCTTTCCCCTTTGTATCATTCTGGACTCCACCTGTTCTGTGGGCGAGATTTTCATGGTTGGCGTAGTTGTTAACACAGTATTGTTGCAGTTATAAGAACAAGATTAAAGGAACTGTATTTGGCTAGAGCAGAGCCTTGCTTATCCGGCCCTCATCGATCCGATTCTCCAGATGTAGGGTAAGGGAATAATTTATTTTCTTGTCAAATAAATCCGTATGTTCCTACAGACGTATATTCCTACAGAATATACGTGTGAAAATTGCGTGCAGCATCTGCCGAACACATTGTTACGTACATTTAATACAGTATAACTTATTTATTATGGTCCATTCACGGTTACTTCAAACTTTTCTGAAGACCTTCTATAATTCTACTTATGAGCTATCTCATGCAAACAAAGCCTTACTAAGTTCAATTTCACACCAGAGTGACGACGCACCCGATTCTTGCGCACTCAGTGAAATTATGTTTTGTATATTGTCTACCATTTCTTACTGGGCATTACCAACACAACTGTTATTTCACTGTTTTATTCATATTAATTATAAATGCAATATTATTATTCATAGCTTAAATATAAATGAAATTTCAATTTAACCAAAAATATGGTAATTATATATTATTTTATGTTAGCACACGGTGTAAGCTGTCTACGGTTATTTGAGCACTTTTGAAATCAATCTTTGAAAAAAAGTCATTGCCCCTACCTGCATATATTTTTAAGGGTACACTGACTGATAAGCGCCCAGTCAAGTTGGTAACGATGGAGGAGAAATAGTCCCATGCCTTAACGTTGATTTACGAGTGGTAGGTAAACATTTATAGAAACATAAATGATTTATTTTGTGTCCTGTTCTTTAAACACACATACATGTAATAATTGCACAGTTTTACTTGCCCAGGGCAGTGTGGATCTTACGTATTGTGGAAGAATACACAACGTTTATACAAGTAGATCGTAAGCAGGTCTTTCAAAAGTGCTCAATTTACCGTGAATAGCCTATAACTGCCTTTAATTAACTGGCACAACGATGGCGTCCTGCTATTCAAGTTGGCAACGATACCTATAGGGAAAGTAGTTAGTTCCGCTAGCATCGTATTAAAGCGTGACGTTTAATTATGCTCACACTGAATGTATTAAATTTATTTGCTGTTTATATATAAGACTAAGAATTAGCATATCAGTTACGACTATGTACTTTCCTAGCAGTTCCGCGGTTACTCTTTACGGACGCATGAATTCTGGTCCACAACAGTATAAGATTTCCGTGGAACTGTCTTGTATGAGGATGTAAAGTACTTGATTAATCTTTAACTCTCTAAATGAGCCGATTTCTCGCCTGCATATTAACTCAGCAAGAAGACATATCCCAGGAACAATTTATCTGCCCCTTTTGTATCGTTTCACCATATGCAAATGAAATCACTTACCAGCCAACCTTGAGGCACTTGCGCGAAACTGTATTTGTTTCCAACAATGATTAAGTTTTAAATCAACATAGAATTTTCCCACATTATTGATGCCTTTATTGTTACCTACGGAATCTACAACAATAAAGTTTCACACATCTAGTCCAAAAACATGACAGGGAAAATTGTTTCCAAGCTTTACCATGCTGGAAAAAAAAAGGGGGGGGGGGCAGTAGTGTCCGGCATTTACTTCAAAGACAAGCCAACTTGCAGTAATTTTTTTTTGTAATTGCAGTGTTTTCGCCATGATGTCTTCTCAACAATTCGACATCAAGGCCGTGATCACATGGGTGGTGTGGATTCGTCTCTTGTATATACGCTCTGCAGGCTTGTTTCGTCACGTTTACAAACCAAACAAGTGACCTTGGCGGGGGTTTCCGTATTATTTTATAACCGTTCTCAGCATTTATCATTGCTGATTCTTGTAATTGCATTACAGCGAGCCAGACTTGAGTTTTAATAGCATAACGAATATAATTTTGACCCGATACTTTATTTATCTCAGATACAAAAAACGCCGCTAATTCCAGCCATTTGTTTCACTCTGTTCATTTACTTCGCATCAGCCAGTGTGAGCGCAGCTCTCTGATGTACTTGAACAGGTTGATTGTTACGAGGAGTGATCTGCTGTTGGAACATGTTTGAAGCGAATGTAACCATGTATAGAGGAGCTGAACCAGTTTTATGTGAAGTTGTTCCGTGTCCCGCGTGACCGCTGCTATAGAAAGCTGTTTCAAGCCAGTCTTGGCTAAGTAGTTTCAGTTCGTATACCTAAGAAAAAGAAAATTTATTGCGTTTCTCTCCTTTTGGTGAATTATTTTTAATGCGTTTACTTAGATTATATACCTACTTAGTTGCAGAAACAAACGCTCTCCAACTTAAAACGAGGACTGTATCATTAAGATGTGCTCAGTAACATTAAAAATAAGTATGTAATGGAAGAGCTGCATATACCAGAAAAAATTCCAGTTTCTCGGAGAAGTATTTTTGAGATTAGATTCGTTGTTCAAGTGTACAAAGTTTTTAACTGATTAAAACAACATTCTATGTATGCGCAGTAACCCAGCTAGAACAAAAAATGTACGCAGTGAGAATGTACTTCTTTAGCAACATTGGAAGATTAGGGACCATCATAAGTTACGAGCTATTTAATGATCTAGCTTTTATTTCGGAACTAAGTAAAAAATCAATAGTCACTATTAAATCGATTTTTACTAAATTTGTTTTATAGATCAATGATTAGGTAGACATAAATTATTACGATTCTAAGTGGCTCCGTTTCTCAGTGGGCGCCTGGAATTTTTAAGTAATGTGCCTTTTCTCTAACGAAAATGAAAATTTGAAGCAACAAATCCGGAAAGAAAATCATGAAATTATACTCTTCGTCCTCCCGTTTACTGAGTGTGGTAACCTAACAGTTGATTTAATAAGTGTATTTTTCTTAAACGTATAAATCAATCGCGACTTTGTAGTTATTGTTTTCGGGGTAGCGAAGACAATTTTACTACCAGGAATTGTCATCACATTTTTAAGCGCGAAATATTTATGCATAAAAATCCAGACTAGGAAATCCTACACCAAGGTGGGTTTATGTACGCACTCAGATTCCTATCCTGGTCAAATAATAATTTACTTTCATCATATATGTAACTCAGTAGATTGAATAGCCATTTTTGAATTCGAAAACATATTTATAGGAAATTATTTCAGCAGTGTTCAAAGTTCCTGAAGGTGGGACCAAGGGTTTGTACCGCCGTTACCATTGATAGTTCATAAACTGCCATGTATTAGTACTGTGCGCACACAAGCAACGGNCAAGGGTTTGTACCGCCGTTACCATTGATAGTTCATAAACTGCCATGTATTAGTACTGTGCGCACACAAGCAACGGAGTAATAGAAACAGTCCGAACGTAGTGGTATAAATAATGTCACAGTCACCGAAATCTTTTACAGCTTTAATGTTTATTTATATTGGTTCCATTTACTTTCTATAAATCATAATTTGCAAACGTCTAAGTAAGGTTTATTAACAGAGTGTCACACAACCTAATTCTGTATTTAAAAACTGATACGTTTGTTACTTTTGCAATTGGTTCGTGCGTCATTTGCCACNGTCACACAACCTAATTCTGTATTTAAAAACTGATACGTTTGTTACTTTTGCAATTGGTTCGTGCGTCATTTGCCACCTTCCGGAGAACTCTGAGATGATAATAAATATACGCCTTATCATCGCATTCCACTCTTGACCGCAGCCACCAACAGTTATAATCTGTGGTCCGCGGATCACAGTTTGACAACCAGTGCTCTACAAGGCCGTTATTTTGTTATTGTAACATGATTTATGCGTGACCATAAACTCTACTATGACATCCGCGGTAGGGCCTTCATGTATGTAAGGCGCTCAGTGCCATTAGCGGTCACCGCTCGTAAGTGGAGACCGTCGAAGTTGTATAACGAAAGGACACATAAAAAAGAAGCCAAATACTATTGTTTGGGAATGGTATTCTCTTAGCCATGGTTTTGACAGTCACCTATGTTACTTCCTTTTTCTCTCGGTATTCTACAATAATGAAGTTAGTGAGACGTTACTTATTTCATCTTAGCTGAGCTTCCAATATCCGGAAATACTGAAGTTGTACATTATGTCTACGTAACTGTAAACAAATTCATTTATGGATTCCGCACCTCTATCATTTTTACGTGTCAGCTAATATTTTAACATAAGTAGTCATAAAACGGCGCTTTAATCTCCTGACTGAGCAACTGACTACAAAATCCTCTGCTAGAGGATAGTATTTTCATTAATTCATTCAAAATAAATGTATGAAGATTATTAATTTTCACTGCATTGTGTGATCGAAAATCCTCACAGTACTCGCGGTATAAAAAATGAAGATATACCACATGTACATAATATTGATCAATTTCACAGTAATACAAAGTTTGTTCCTTTTCCTGGAGGTGGGTTGTCAGGTTAAATACCACGAGAAAGCAAGTACCAGTTCGCTGAGAGATAGGTAGATGTGTGTGTGTATGTGTGCGCGCGAGCTATGAGCCGTTGATGGTGG
>NQII01000112.1:625744-660052 GCA_002778355.1 Clitarchus hookeri
TACCGTTTGCCAAGTCTTGTTGCGATCGTTTGGGAACGGAAGGGGGGGGGGGACAGGTTTGCTGTGGACTGCCGGACCAGTCGCGCTGCCCCATATTTGCGGCGTTGGTCCCCGCGTGAGGGGCGAACCCACCTGGAATGTGGTCCCTCATCGCGGATCGACCGTGTGTTTCTTCAGAGTACTGTTAATCTGCCGCGTTACCCGCTCTACCATTGTGTGCCGTTATAAACACCGCGTGGTGAAGCTGCGAGGTTTGGCCGGCTCTTAACACCCAGGGTATTGAGAGCCGATGACGGTGAAGCGAGGCGAGTATGCACGTAGCGGTGCCGGAATGTAAGAGCGGGGGAAATGAGAGACCCCCGAGAAAATGTGCCGACCAGCGGCATCGTCCGGCACGATTCCCTAATGCGAAAGTCCGGGAACAACCCCGTCGGCTCTCGAACCCGCTTCGCCTTAGTGGTAGGCGAGCACTCAGTCGCTACGGCCATCCGCGGCCTTGAAGAATCGCCGGAGAAGTGGAACGTTTTCTAAGTTTCTTTCTTTAAAGTTAATGTACGGTATTTGTTAGTAGTTTCCGAAAGGTGACATCAGCGTTCTTTTCCACTTGTTTCAAATGATAACTGCTCATGTAAACAAACTTAGTGCTGTCACGCTGCAAACATAGCTTCCACCGAATGCCATAAAATATCAAAGTTAACGTGTCGGATCATTGGCTGTTTCATGTGAATGGGTAATTATGGTGAAAGTGCATATGGAAATATCTGAAACACCACCAACCGAGTTGCGTCTCTAAATATAGCACTGACCTTTTATCCTTTTATTCAATTTCCTATATTGTCTCACAACNCACCAACCGAGTTGCGTCTCTAAATATAGCACTGACCTTTTATCCTTTTATTCAATTTCCTATATTGTCTCACAACGTTTGGAAATAACTTTGAAGTTTCGAAAGCCACAGAATATATTCGCATCTTTACCACGAAAGAAAAATTAAGTTCATCAAAAATGTTAACCTTTTCTACATTAAATAAAANGAATATATTCGCATCTTTACCACGAAAGAAAAATTAAGTTCATCAAAAATGTTAACCTTTTCTACATTAAATAAAATTACGGTTTCATAAATAATTTGTTGTGTAGTTCGTGCCATGACAAAAAGAACTTTCTTTTTGTATTACTTCACTTGCTCCTCTTTCTTCTTTACAATTCAGTCCACGATTTATAATTTTCACGTAAGGAGTGAAATAAATTCTATGTTCATTGCAAGTTTGGTACTTTATGAATTGTACTCTTATTGAAACAGGCCACTTCACCAACCGTCATGTATTCAGGTGCTGAATATTAGTAGGCCATTTGTGTATTAGTAATAATATGTAGATTATTACCTGCGTGTTATCTATGGACTGTACATTCCACATGCATTAATAGCAACAATGTACGCGGCGTGCGGATTATGATAACTTTGATGGATACTGTTACGTCATCATGAGGAGGATGACTCGCAATAGATAAGCAGGTTCGTGTGGGCATGTGTGTAAGTCGCCTGTGAGTAATAAATGTGTTAATGCATGGTTTCCAACGACTTCACTGGTCTGTGCTAAGCTGGTCGTACAGAATAAAACTCGCTAGACTTAAATTACAACTTGTTCCGGTGTCCATCTTTGTTTTGACTACTGCACTTTCAAAGCAGTAATGTAAGATGGGAAAATGCTGTACTCATNTCCATCTTTGTTTTGACTACTGCACTTTCAAAGCAGTAATGTAAGATGGGAAAATGCTGTACTCATTATGCAGTGCTCAATTAAGTTTTTACATTCTAAATGCTTTAGAAAGCACATTTTCAATAAAACCTTCAAGTAGGGCCGTCACAATAATTGCTTTGGTTGTATGTAAAAAAATGTTGGTACTAATGTTAGTTAATATTTTTAATAATTGAATTTATGTTCATACATTCTAATTATAAAAATAACTTTCGTGGGTGAAACGGGTGCGCATAAATTAAGTTATTATTTTTTTATAAATTATTACTACTTGTAAATTACATACAAAGTAAGTACTGTAACAATCTTGGTTGATAATTTTTATACTCTTTTAAAACTGACTGCGCTTTTTGAAGCATGTAATTTACACATACGTTAAATTTTATTTAAAATTAGACTGTTATTGACTGATTCTTTAAAACATTGAAGTAAGTATATTCTAGTGTTACAATATGTAGGTATTCTTCTTTCATAAGCAACGTAAATCTTTAGGTAGTTTATGTACTATTAAATGACACAGAGAGATAATTGCAAATACACTCCTTAGTAAAACTTTGTATAATCAATGTTGGCGTGTACACGCGTATCTCAGTAAATAAATGGTCTGGGAATAAAAAACTTTTTTCAGGAAAAATAAAAAGCTGTTTTCTACGGCCGCCACTTTTTACTTTTATTGTATTAAATATATATCAAGAGAAAAAATAGTGAAAAGAGCAAACCAACTAAATCTTTAGGGGTGGCGTGTATCAGTATCCTAGTGTTACATATCTAATTTGTGATAAATTCATCTAGTCTAGAATGCACAGTGCAGTCTTGAGGCGTTTAAAGATATTACTGGGGATTACCTTTACGAGTTCTGCATGTTGTAAAGTTGGCTTGGAAGCCACTCTGTCTGCCCCAACAGAAGAGGAAAGATTCAAGTTGTAGATTTTGTGCTAATTGCAATAGCAGTACTGTCAATTACCTGAGCAATGATGGTTACTCGTAAGGATCTTTACGTGATGTTCTGCTAGCCATATATTTATTGATATCTCTGTGCCAAGATATACATTTAGCAGTGCTAACACTTGGCCGAATCAGTCATTTCGTAGTTCCGTTAACGCGAAGTGCTGGAGAGTATCACTAGCGAATTATAAAATATACTCCTTAACTATATTCCATACACCGTTGATTTGTGCGGAAATATAACAGGTTATAATATTTCTCATTTTTGAAGTATTTGAAAGGTTTTCCCCCCTGTGGAATTAACTTCAATACGTCGGCCATTTCCTTTCCACTTTCGTTTATAAAGACGCCTTCATGGCCTGTCTTCATATAAAGACAGTCACAAGGCATTCGAAAAACAATCGTGGCGACATATTGACTTACATAATACCGGTTTCGCCTCGTAAAGATAGTTAAGCGGTAAATGTCTTTATATAACGACAGTAAAACGTTAGAGAATAGCTTGTGATCTATAACACTCTCCCTTCCACAGATGTGATATTTAAAGTACAAGAGCGAAGAGGCGAGGTAGGCCGGCAAGTCCACACAGAACCTCCAACATGGCGCCGGATGTTGTAAAAACAAGTTCCTCCCCCGCCCGGGAGCAGTCAGTCGGGTAACCTCGGCCTCTCTCACCTACTTCACTTGGAGAGCAGCCCTGTGCAGTTTTATTTCAACGGCGGGAAGTTGTTGCGTGTCTTTGCCCTATTGTTACAGCCTGCCTAATCGCTGCGCAAGTTGTTACCGCCACCAGTCACGGTTTACTTCGCACTTGTGCTGCAGCTTTCCCACCGAGCATTTCCAAGTTCCTTGCCCGCTCGCAGCTAGCGCCACTGTCGCTCACTTATCAACTGCGTGAGCTGCAGCAGGGTAGTTGTCAGTGTGCGCAGTGCAGGGTTCGTGTGGGATAACCGTTGAGTGTTTTTAAAATCAACAAAAATTATAATTTAGTGCGAATGCAGAAAAAATTCCATGAGAAAAATTATTTTCCCTTTTCTACATTATTGCTCATTGTTTCTTATAAATGTTTCTACAATTACAGCTTACTACCATATCACTAATAGCAAAGTATGTTCAACACGAATTGCTTTATTTTAAGTTACGTTCTAAATGGGACTTTGATCGAAAAATTGCGACATGAATTTTATCGTAGTTAGGGCAGCAAAAAAGGGATTTCGGTTAATAAAAAGAAGTGAGGCAATTTATTATATAAATAAGCGCCGCTTTAGAGACTGTATCGAAATTGTCACATTAATAAAATATTTAATTTTCATGCAGAGTTTCCTGCATATAAAAATGTTCTCGGACTATCCGCCAAATATTAGGCCGCCTTAAAATTATAAGCTGGCCAAGGACAAACGTAAACTAAATTGACTGTTTCCCTTCCTAGTTTTTCGGGGACGATTGAAGGATTACTCTATTGGTGTAACATCGTCTATGATGTAACATGGTAAGAGTGCCGCCTACCAGGGCGTATTCTTCGTCTAACCTTGAGGAGTAGGGGTGTTAAGTGCGAACTAGGCATGCAAAGTACGTCTCTCATCGCCTCTACGCTCAAAGCAGAGAACTGGTGCGCAGATTTTACGTCGGGAAATGCTTTCTGAGTCTGTTTCAGCAATAACCGTCATTTTTATGGTGCAATTATAAAGCCGAAGATTGTGAAAACATTATTGCTCTAAAAATACATACATACGTACTCGAGACTGGAGCAGAAATATAAACTAATATTGACGCATGAAATTTCCCTTATGCTGTTCGTTAGCAATTATTGTTAAAGACAAGTGGTGGTTTTTATTAAGTACCTAATGTTTTTTNAATTTCCCTTATGCTGTTCGTTAGCAATTATTGTTAAAGACAAGTGGTGGTTTTTATTAAGTACCTAATGTTTTTTCTGTAGCTTTACTTACTGGTGACCTACGAAAGCTGCATAGTTTGTATTCTAATGAAAGGTGTACATTATTTCAGTTTTAATGCTTATGACGGTACTTCATAATAATAATTTTTTAATGTGGCGCGTTAGTTTCACACCATCCGTTCGTAGAATGTAAAAATTGATTATGCTACATTGTAAGAATTTCTTTCCTTCGTAGTTACAGTCAANATTTCCCTTATGCTGTTCGTTAGCAATTATTGTTAAAGACAAGTGGTGGTTTTTATTAAGTACCTAATGTTTTTTTCTGTAGCTTTACTTACTGGTGACCTACGAAAGCTGCATAGTTAGTATTCTAATGAAAGGTGTACATTATTTCAGTTTTAATGCTTATGACGGTACTTCATAATAATAATTTTTTAATGTGGCGCGTTAGTTTTACACCATCCGTTCGTAGAATGTAAAAATTGATTATGCTACATTGTAAGAATTTCTTTCCTTCGTAGTTACAGTCAANACACCATCCGTTCGTAGAATGTAAAAATTGATTATGCTACATTGTAAGAATTTCTTTCCTTCGTAGTTACAGTCAATACGAAAACAGATTTTACATTTTGTGGATGTTTTGGCGGAGTTGTGCAAAGCGAAATGGGAAGTAAAGAAAAAAAACCTAACTTTTACATAGTTAAATGAGCCCCTTTTATTACGTAAGTGATCGAGAATGTTGGTCGTATGTTCCATCCTGGCCGACTACGCTCACACTTGTTATCTAAGTGGGTTTCCATCCTCGGACATTTCTTTAATATTTATTTATTTACTTACCCACGTGCAGTTCAGCCATATGCCGGTTTTCAACAAATACGTGTACAAATATACATCACATTCTAACACCAGCAATGAAAAAAAAAAAATTAAATACGGTATTATGAATCAATGTAATTAATCTAACAGTATAATAAATGTATGCAACCTATACCGCAAAATAGCAGCAGCATTTNGGGGGGGGGGGACATAAGATTCTAGAGCTAATTTTATCTAATGTGCTTCATCTACGACTATGACATAATTATTTTCAAATGATCTAACTCTTTCACAATTCAGTTTTTAATGTATTTTAGCGCACTTACAAACTTGCGTAGAATATAAGTCTGTAGCCTTACAGAGGACTTGTCTCTTACGGTAGGATTTTGTTTCTGGTTGCCAGTTATTCCACAATTTGCTCGTCAAGTATGTGCATGACTGTTTATTAAAGAACTATTGTGGATGGGAACCCTTTATTGGGTTTTGTGAGTGAAATATCCGTGGTTAGGTGTTAGGTCCATTAATTTCTTAAGTAGGTTTATAGGTTATCTGTGCTGAACAATTTTATCGACCTGTCTGGCAAGTTGGAGCAGTCTTCTGTTTTCCGTTGCCAACCAGCCAGAACGTTGCAAGTATTACTTTATGTGATGTCCTCTGTTCAATAAGAACTTGTTTAATTATTAGGTCGTTAAGTTATTATCGTTACAATTTTTCGAATTCAGTTGGCTTAGCCAGGTACTTTAAGGGATGGAGGTCTTAATTAAGGAAAATATTTAATAATAATTCCCTTATTTATTTAAAACTACTACAAAATACAATTTTTGAACTTGATAACTCTCAATAAATGCCTATCACTTGCTATTTACAATTAATCAATTCCAGCAATACAATTACAACCACCTGAAATAAGTAAATGCAACCAAATAACTAAAATCAATCCTAATGAACAGTGTACCAAAACCTATTGAATTATTTTACAAATTATATATCCATGTTTGACAGTTACAATATTTACAATTAAGTCCGTATTACACATTCATACTGCTCCACCTTAATTTAGTCCACATTCCACCAATCCGGAATGTTCTAGAGTTATTCCAGCACACCCATGCCCAGTAGGCCTTTACTCGTTAGGACCACGCCCTCTCGTCCGTCCACANATACTGCTCCACCTTAATTTAGTCCACATTCCACCAATCCGGAATGTTCTAGAGTTATTCCAGCACACCCATGCCCAGTAGGCCTTTACTCGTTAGGACCACGCCCTCTCGTCCGTCCACACCGCACACACAANATTGAATTATTTTACAAATTATATATCCATGTTTGACAGTTACAATATTTACAATTAAGTCCGTATTACACATTCGTACTGCTCCACCTTAATTTAGTCCACATTCCACCAATCCGGAATGTTCTAGAGTTCTTCCAGCACACCCATGCCCAGTAGGCCTTTACTCGTTAGGACCACGCCCTCTCGTCCGTCCACACCGCACACACAANTTCCAGCACACCCATGCCCAGTAGGCCTTTACTCGTTAGGACCACGCCCTCTCGTCCGTCCACACCGCACACACAAACACTCTTCTGCCGTCCTCGCTGCCGATGTTCCTCGCCGCACCAGTCTTCGCCCAAATACATCACTTCAGCCAGATGGCTACCACAAAGACTGACTGCTCTCCGGCTGCGGGAGGTATTTATAGCGTTGTCGGCCCTGGTCCAGAATATTCTCTACATGTCGGGTTGCGCCGAGGGAAATGATTACCAGAAAATTCTTGCTCATCCTCCCAAGTCCTCCGGCACAGCTCCGGGACCACGCGTAACTGGCAACACGGCGCCCGCGCCATGTGCGGGAGACAGCGCATAACAATATTCTGATAAGCCTGCTTTCCCAGAAGGAAATAATGAAAGTTTTTTAGGTTGTGCGGATGATACTAAAGTAAAGCATTTCATAAATGTTAGATGGTTTAAATAATATTTTTATTCCTCTCTTACTCATAATTTCGTCGAGTTAGGTATTGCCCTAAGCAGAACTCGGTGACTGAAAAAAAAAGTTACTAATTGGTTCTATATTACTGCTTTACAAGGAATAAAAGTAATTATAGAACGGCATTGAAAAGTGTCTTGGATTGCTAACTAACAAGTCAGGGTTCTATGTAAAATCAGAAATTGTCAGGTCTGAAGAATGATCCGACTAAATACTGATTGTGTTATGAGATTACGTGGTTGTTTATCAACGGACTGTAAAGAGGACACACTTATCAAGTGTTAATTGGCCGAAGACAAAAATGATCACGTGAGTTAAGAATCACGAGTATAGAAGACGTGGTTCCGTGTGCGCGATCGGCGGCTACTGCATAATTTGAAGGTGGTACGTGTTCTATTTTCCAATAGCAGATCCACCTTCAGGGCACTGCCTACCGGCTGCTAGCTGCGACATTTAAATAGGAAATCCCATGTTAAGGAAATTTCGCCTCCGTACGTTAATTTTAAAGATAGGCGTTTCAAGNGCGACATTTAAATAGGAAATCCCATGTTAAGGAAATTTCGCCTCCGTACGTTAATTTTAAAGATAGGCGTTTCAAGCAAAATGTATTCTTCGCGAATTTTTTAGAAGAAGATCCCTATGAGCGTATATTTTAAATATAGATAGGCTGTATGTACTTTTTTGTAAAACATAAATTTCAGAAATGCCTTGCAAACAGACTGTACATGTCATGGAAACATCTCCGCTGTAGGGAACTTCTAAAAAAATTCGTAAAGAATACATTTTGTTTGAAACGCATATCTTTCAAATTAACGTACTGAGGCGAAATTTCCTTAACATGGAATTTCCTTTTGAATGTCGTGGCTGCCAGCCGGTAGGCAAAGCCCTTAAGAGTTGCATACCAGTTGGAGACGAGCGAGGGTACANGCGACATTTAAATAGGAAATCCCATGTTAAGGAAATTTCGCCTCCGTACGTTAATTTTAAAGATAGGCGTTTCAATCAAAATGTATTCTTCGCGAATTTTTTAGAAGAAGATCCCTATGAGCGTATATTTTAAATATAGATAGGCTGTATGTACTTTTTTGTAAAACATAAATTTCAGAAATGCCTTGCAAACAGGCTGTACATGTCATGGAAACATCTCCGCTGTAGGGAACCTCTAAAAAAATTCGTAAAGAATACATTTTGTTTGAAACGCATATCTTTCAAATTAACGTACTGAGGCGAAATTTCCTTAACATGGAATTTCCTATNGAATACATTTTGTTTGAAACGCATATCTTTCAAATTAACGTACTGAGGCGAAATTTCCTTAACATGGAATTTCCTATTTGAATGTCGTGGCTGCCAGCCGGTAGGCAAAGCCCTTAAGAGTTGCATACCAGTTGGAGACGAGCGAGGGTACAGCGCTGCTATGTTGGCGACGTGAGCACCTCGCACTACGTTGGGGCTAGAGGCGAGTGAGGTAACCCACCAAGACACACACTGGGCAGTCCCATTTTAACTGTACCACGACATACATTTTTTTGGAACCGGGTACTCGATGAGTAGTTATTACATGGGCAGTAATAATCGAATATATTCTTAAACTCGGTCCATGATAAATTGAGCACTTTTGAAGCCCTGCTTTAAGATCTACTTGTTTGCACATTGTGTGTTCTTCCACCATATGTAAAAATATTATTGTCGTGGGTCCGATAACTTTATTCATGCATCAGTCAAGGGAAATTGTGATATTGTTAGAAAAGTTAATATTTTACAAATTAACATTTCTTACAGAAATGCATATAAAATAAAACAAATTAAATAATTTAAGATTCATAAACATTTGCCTCGCACATTTAGTTAACATTACAGCAGCGAACTATTTTCCCTCGGTTGTTACCAACTTTACAGGGGGCACACCAGTCAGCGTGCCCGTTAAAATACACGGAGATACAACAGTGACATGTTTCAAAGGTTGATTTCAAAAGTGCTCACTTTACCATGAACAGCCTATACCTGTCCACCAGCGTATTTTGCTGGCGAGTACTTTTGTTGAAATGTTGTTATTTAGCCTACAGTTATAAAAATTAATACTTTACGAAACTGTGTTTCTACAGAGCATTGTATTTATTTTGAAAGACACGTGCTAGTTGTCCGCCGCCGGGGCGAAAGCACTGCATTGCTTTCGACTTAAAAGAAAACTGGCACGCACTTGCTTGTAGTGTTTTGCTTTTATAGGATCGTGGCAGATAATATATTTTTTTTCTCTCTCCTGCGCGCTCGTATTTGAGGATCGGCTCGCACAGGAAGCGTGGCAAACATTTCTGCAGCGTGTGTGCGTCTCCTTCCGTGATGTTTGCAGCAGTTTCAGTTTCGCTTAGAAACCACACGGCCGCAAGAATGTGCGTGCTCGCCAGTTGTTTCTCGTGTGTCACCCGTGACTTGCTCGCCAACGGCCCGTCGCTTCTGTTACGTGTGTGTCGCCTTACCATCTCGCTGCATAAAGGCCAGCTGCCTTACAGGGTGCCAGTCTCTCTTACTTTTTTTTTCTTTTACTAGAACGTTCCCCTCTACGTTCTTCACACTCTATGGTTTCTTATCTGCGGCGTTATCTGGTGCCGGCTTGCTGCAACGAGACTTGTTTCCCTGCCTTTTTTACACAATTAAAACTCCATTATTCCTGTATGATAACTCCTCCTGCAATTAACGATGACGGGCGCAGAATCGTGCAGTGAAGTGTATACTTGCGTTGCCTTACCTTGTTGCGTTATAATCTTTCCCCAACACGCGCAAATATATAGTAAGAACAAACATTTCCAGAATGCACGCCCAGTTTTTAAGGTTACGCACGTGGTGTACTAGTGAACATGTCATATTGTTGTGCTCCTTACATGACATTATGGAGTTAAAAGAAATAATAATTACATGAACTCATAATGCAGTTAGATGAAATAATTACATTATATTATAATGCAGTTAAAATGTTATTTATTAAAATTGTTTCAATGTACTTTACTGTTACCAAACAGCATCCCTAAAAACATGGTAATGTAATTTGTGATGATGACTAATCTCACAGCCAAGGAATTAATTTTGTACCTAGTCTATCTCACAGTTGTCCAGCACAATCCGAGGAGTTTCGGGTGATGGCGAGGGTACAGCGTAAACGTCTGTATACTAAATGGGAGGAGAGGGGGACAAGCTTGCCTGCTTTTCCTTGCCAGTTGTCGGCTCTGCTGCTCACAAGTAAAACAAAACAAAACAATATAATTAATTTATGTTTTTTTTAAATTAAAAAAAAGTACTATGGTTGACTTGGGAAAAGCTTGGCAGAGTATTTTAGAGTAGGTTTATTTTTCACCATAGAAAGTAAAATTATCATTTTTATTTAGTTCTCATAACACGCATTCCTCAACCNTGTCGGCTCTGCTGCTCACAAGTAAAACAAAACAAAACAATATAATTAATTTATGTTTTTTTTAAATTAAAAAAAAAAGTACTATGGTTGACTTGGGAAAAGCTTGGCAGAGTATTTTAGAGTAGGTTTATTTTTCACCATAGAAAGTAAAATTATCATTTTTATTTAGTTCTCATAACACGCATTCCTCAACCTACGTAAAACATTTGTGCCACCTTTAAATTCGCGGCTGCGCCGAGGAGGGAAGGCGCCGCTGGGGGTCTGCAGAGAGATGTCGCAATATGGACGGCCATGCGTGTAGTATACTGCCTGCCAGACATCTGCGGCTTGAGCAACGTCACAAGGGAGGGGGGCGTCGCTGATCATTCCTTACATAAAGCTGGATGTGACAGAGCAGATTACTGCCTGCCGCATCATGCAAAGAATAACTGTAAACATTGTTCGGGGCGACCGCTTATCTCTCACACCCCTTCATCTTTTCAAAGCCATCTATTACTGTCGACGAGAGTACACTACCATTGTCTCTACTTTCACTATTAACACTACATCAGGGAAAATATGTCAGCTAGGGAAATACATAACATGGTTCGACATTTATTTAATAAGAAAACACATATTGGATTCTAGCACTTCTGCTACAAACCATACATGAATTGTGCTGTGCATTACTTTTGTTTATTCCACTTTTTATAGGAATATTTAAAAGCCTAGGTCCTATTTGTATGGTTGAATTTTTTATTTTTTATTCACCTAACATTGACAGTGGAAAATATGATTTTCAAGTGCCAGCTTACATAAGATTTTGCAAATAAAATAATACTGAAATAATAATTCAAACACTCGTGGTTCTCTATTAATTTTTTACATTGCATAATGCCTTGTCTTTTTATTGTGATTTCATTTCTGGTCCTAGGTTGTTGGTATTCCACCTGTTTATTTTTTTCCACGCGTCATTTTTTTTATAAATGTTTGTTACTGCATAGAAAAGCATCAATTAAGGAAGGCTATGTTAGTGTTACTCATAAAATAAATTTGCAATTTTTGAGAAAATAACGTAATATGTCTCATTTTTGCTGCAAATGTATTGGAATGGAGGAAAAAAATAATAGGATACCTGAAAAAGTCAGGGAAATATCAAAGAATTTGTTAGGCCTACATATAATGATACTGCTAGCCACACTGTACATAGATTTGCTGTTATTTAAAACTTTGAAAACTAATATACCTTCCCAGTGCTAAACTTATTGAAGCAGTTAATATTTTCGTATCAGTTAGTAGGTTGTCAGGTTACCTGCTCCTTCTCTGTACCGCCCTACAAGTCCAGTCACGGTTACTTACAACTTTTCTGAAGCCTTGGTAAAGTTCTACTTCCAGGAAATTCCTCCGCCTCATGCAAACAAAGTATAACCCAGTATTAAAAATTACACTAAAGGGACACACCGCATGTGTGCGCACTCAGTGTGTTAAAATTTGTATAGCAACTATTTCTTTCTAGGCATTACCAACACACCTATTTTCTCAACGTTTTATTAGTATAAATTATAGTTTAAATATTATAATTTATAAGTAAAATAAAAGAAAAGTTGTAATTTAACAAAAAAATTAGATAGGCTACTTGAATGTTAACATAAGTATAATACGCTTCCGATACATGGCATATTTAGGAAAGAACCGTTGGACAAGTAATACATGGGGTGATTTTTTGAAAGGTTTTATTCAAAAAGTGAGAAGAAACCGCGAATAGACTGTAGTAGTCTAAGGCAAGGCATATTGTAGGTGCAGGCGTGCTCGCGCCATCAGCGGTGTCGAGTTGTGTGCAGCTGGGCATCGTGCACAAATAACCGCGAGCAGCAGGTCCTCTATCACGCGTACATGCTGTGCTGTCTTCTCGCGCGTTTCCTCTGCCTCCACGGTCATGCCCTGCCATTTTCTCTCTCACTATCAAATACCAAAACGAAAAGGTGGCTATAATAATTTTTTCCAGACGCTATCGTAATCGCACGTCCCATACGAAAACGAGCTAAAAATCTGGTGACGCATTAACTTAAAGTACGCTGGAAATGTTACTTTGGGTGAAGTTAACGTCGCAGCAGACGTTCTACTTTGTTGGCGTGCGGAGAGAAAACGCACTCTGGCTGGACTAGTGTGAGCTCTGACTGCTTTGGCAACAGCTGGACAGATAGCAACGTCAGCATACGGAGCCGCCTGGAACAGTAACGGCTAGGGTCACGCGAACCCACAACCGTTTGCACCGTAGGTTTGCGCTTGCCATATACACTACGGGGATCTGTTCAGTAGTAGAAGTCGTTTGGGTATATTTATACGGTAAACATTAACAGTATACGATTGATGTGGAAGTAGAATTGGGGACCTGGTTTTATATTTAACATTTGAAAAATCACCCCGCATATGACGTGTTTTGTTGTTTCCTAAATATGATGTGTATCGTGAACTTTTTATACCTGCGTTAACATAAAATTAGCTTATTTGGGTTAAATTTAACTTTTATTTATATTTTATTTGATTACAATATTTCATTTATAGTTAAAAATAACAGAGCTAAAATATGTGTGTTGGTTATGCCTAGTAAGAAATACTTCTTATGCAAAATATTAATAAAGTGAGAGTGCACGAATGCGGTGTGTTGTCCCTTTAGTTAAGCAGCCTTGTTTGCATGAGGCGTAGGAATTTCCTGAAAGTGGAACTTCAGCAGGGCTTCAGAAAAGTTGGAAGTATTTATGAATGGGCTATAGGCTGTTCGCGGTAAAGTGAGCACTTTTGAAATTAACCTGTGAAGAAAGTCACTGTTCTTACCTGCATAAATTTGAACAGACACACTGACCAGCGTCACGCCACTTAAGTTGGTTACAGCGGAGGGAAAGTTGTTAGTTCCCTGTCTTCANTGTCTTAATGTTGAATTTAAAGTGTTAGGTGAACAATTGTAAATACGGAAACAATTGATTTCTTCAGTTTTTGTAAATACTGAAATAATTTTTATTTTTCACTTTTTTTAATACATATAAGTATAAGAATTAACAAATTTGTAAAATATATTTTATTTTAATAACTACATAGTTATATTTGAATGACGCGAGAATAAAGTGATCAGGCCCTTAGCAATGTTAATTCTGCATAAGGTGGAAGAATACACAACGTGCATGTGAGTAGATGTTAAACAGGGCTTTCGGAAGTGCTCAGTCCACCGGGAACAGTCTTAGCTACGTTTTGTTACATCACAACGTCGTCGCTACTAAGCTACAACAATAAGTTCCATTCACTTCGGCTACATTTGATGTAAAAGCCCTTTATTGTTTGCTGAACATTTGGACATCCTTTGCGTTTTAAATCGTGACTGAAAAGTCGCTCCGAGTCTTCATAAATGGTATCATTTCTCATTTTCCGCGTGTAGATAAAATTGTTTCACATTTTATTACATTCGTGTAGATCAAATTTAGCGCTATACAAATCAAAGCAAATGAAGTGGCAGTATTTCGTGCTACTGGCAGTGCCATGTACGTGAAGAAGATGTATATTAACTTTCATGATAACTTTCATGATATGTCTCGTGTGCGTAGTGTTGTAAGCGCGAGCGTGTACAGCCAGTGTTTGGCATAACGAACGTATCACACGAAACAACTTTGTTTTGTCTTTACGTAATGCGACTTTCGAATGCATGCAGAGCCAAGTACTACAGGCTGAGTTCGCTGTTTGTCTCGACGCGAATCCAGCCCAACTGCGTGCAGAGTTTGTGTGTAAACATGTTATGCATTGTTCGTACGAGTTTGTTTGCCTCGGGATTGATGGGAAAGGTTTCTCAGGGAGTGTAGCCCAGTGCCCAGGCCCAGGCGAAAGGTCGATTCACATTCAAGTTAAACTGGGGCTAGTTATGTTAGCTTTGCGTTAACTCTATCCCAATTATTTTATTTTATTTTTCATAAAATTGTAGCTGTTTTCACATTGTAGTTTTAAGAATAGCTCGTCTTTGATAAGGTGTAATGCAGTGCTACATGCTGTTAACGGTTATTTGAGCATTTTAGAAATCATCATTTGAAAAATGTCTTTGCCCCATATCGGCATATATTTAAATGGATACACTGACTAGCATGCCCCCAATAAAATTGGCAATGGTGGAAAGAAATAATTTCCAAGTTTTAAAGTTGAATAAAAAGTCTTTGTAAATATTTGTGAATACTGAAATTGTTTCATTTTATATCTGTATTTTTAGTGAGTGTAAATATTTATTTTTCTAATTACTTAACAGCTTTGCTTGACCGACGCTTGCATAAAGTGATCAGGCCCATGGGAATGTTAATTTTGCATATTACGAAGAATATACAATACGCAACTTCCGAAAGTGCTCACTTTGCCTTGAATAGCCTGTACCAAATATGCTGTATATGCGATCTGGAGAAGGCTTGTGTAAATATACATACATGTTCGCATATACAAATAATAAATGTTACATACATGAGAAGTTACCCTAACAATATTTCTTAAATGTGCATCAGTGTACCAATAATAACCTTTCCTCTCACCTAAATTTACTCCTATTTGCACGCATAGATTTTATTTAAATTTGGAGTTTCCGCTATATCATTAATTGTTTATCGTCCGAGCCAGCATAAACGAAATTAAATCTTAAAATTTCAATTGAAATCGCGTGCCATTCACGCAATTTTCGATCCACACGGACGTCGGTAAGAATAAAAATTAATAGAGGAACAAATACTCCAATCTGATGGGCTGAAAGTACGTTCGTTGGCTTTGCATTATGTTGCAGTTGAGTCAGCTTTTCGCATGGCAACATTGACGTTACGTCGTTCTTAATTCACCTGCGAGACCTCTACGATAACTTAACGAGCTCAATTTAACTTCAATGCGAATCGGCGTTATTTTTCGCCATTCATTTGCTGCGCTTTTATTCATGGTTATTGAGCGTGCTGCTTCGTCGTAGCTTGGGAAGATATCTGTGAGGTTGTGTTACTCGAGGTCGAGCAGACCTGGAGGGAGGGAAGCGTGTGGCGTAGCCAGCGCAGTCTGGCGGCGGGGACATGCGACAGTCGCGTCGTGGCGCCTGCCGTCTGGCTGCGTGCGTGGGCTGGCCGCCATTGTCCGTCAGCTCGAACACGCAGGGCCACGCTGTTGGAGGACGTCTCCCCTCTATCCTTCCACTTCCTCTACTTCCAGTCCCCGCCCAGCCGCGCCTCATTATTTACGTATTTTCCTTCATAACTTAATTTTTGGAGTCAGTATTAAAAACCAAGCTTGTCAAGGCATAGGGAACATCTTAACAATTATTTCGAAATCCAATTTGTTTTCACGTGTCACGTCTGTAACCGTAATTAAATTTAGTTAATTATTTAATAATTTCAATCCCACGGGGGAAAATACCTATACAAATGAAACTATACAAATTTCAAAATATCCGTTAAGTAGTTTTTTATGTCATGTCTAGCTTTGATTTTTTGTGTCTGGCCATAAATTTTCAGTACGAAAATTTGTAACAAAAATTGAAGATGGAATGTATACTACCCCCATAAGCGCACGTTCATTTTTGAACCCGCCTCTTTGAGGTTTGGAGAAGTAGCTACCGACGATCAGAATTCCAAGGAGCAAACAATAAAGGTCGCATGGTGGTCAGCTGTGCTTCTGAGGAACCATATTATGCTTATAACATGATTTCAGGTTTCTCTTGGTCACGTGTACTTCCCATAATTACTTCAAAAACGTCGAATTGTGCCCTAGGTGGGAACCCGTGGTTTACTGTCTCAAATCTACTTTGCCGTATTGAGGGTAAATAAATGTTGCACTATTGTTTGATTTTTGTTTTGTACCTAACAGTTGTCAGAGAATAAATTAACTTGTTTTACATTTTTATATAAGGTGTTAATTGAGAAAAAAATGGTGAAGAAAACGTATGGCATCACTTGGTCCTTTCCGTGCAATACTTGCTTCGCACATGTAGAAATAACTACTTTGCGTAATACTAACATGCATACACAAACTGTAGTCCATTCACAGTTACGTCCAACTTTTCTGAAGCCCTGCGTAAGTTCTACTTCCAGGGTATTACTCCGCCTCATGCAAACAAAGTTTTACTAAGTCTTCAATTTTACGCCAGAGTAACAACGCACCACATTCTTGCGCATTCAGTTACATAATATTTTGCCTAAGAACTATTTCTGACTAGGTATTACCAACATACCTATTTTCTCACGGTTTTCATTCACATTAATTATAAGTGAAATATTATTATTTTTAGATATAATATAAGTAAAAGTTAAATTTAACCAAAAATAAGGTATTTTTATGTTAACAGAAGTTTAAAACGTTTGTGATACGTGGCATATCTAGGGAACAACCAAACACGTCATACATGGGCTGATTTTTCAAAACGTGTGAAGAAACCGGGAATAGACTATACATATAGTAGCTGCCTGCTATAGAACTTATCACCGGAAGGAATGGTTGGTAGTGGAAGGTTTTGTTCAAATTCAAAGCACAGTTTTATATGATCTGCTTTCTATACGGTTTTTTTTGTAGGTACAACAATTATGTGCTGCCACCTCTGATTCTAAAAATGAAAGGACGTTTTGGTCGAAGATACAGGCAGCTCCAGAAGTTGTCTGGTTCTTCTACCAACACACATCGCCGGCAGATATTTTCCATGCATGAACCTACATAATATTTTGTGGATCTACCCCATTCTTTGTGCTAACGATAGAACAGTTTTTTTCTCTGCATATCTGTATAAATGAATTAAAGCCGGCAAAAAATAGAGCTGTGTGGTCCTTTGACTAAAGTTTTCAATTAGTTTATTTTCTTAACAAAATGAGCGCAGAAAAGTTTTGCAGCTAATGAGTAGCAAGACGACATGGAATATTATTTTACTTACACGGCGTTTATATAGCCTTTGAATCGTAACATGTTATTTTAACACTGCAATCAAGATATCGTATATGTCCCCACAGCGTATTCAGTGATAATTGATGACCTACCTCGTTGGTTTGAATACATTGTGGTAAAGGTGTAAAACCATTTATTAGGGGTATGTTGTTAACCACTGTCATATGTGCAATCCACGTGTTACGGTAATGGAACTGCGTGGTTGCATATTCAGATGCGTGTAGAACATTCAGAATGGTGTCGGCGCCAGTTGCATTCTAGTTCTCTTTGTGCAGCCCTGACGGCTAATCCTGAAGCTACGCAAACTTTGAACTTGCACCCTGTACTCCACCCACTCACCCCGGGCGACATGATAAAACTGACAAGAAAAGTTTTCCGCGCTGCAAGTTGGGAACTTTCCCTGATGGCTTTTGTTGCCTGTGTAATCTCTCCTTCCCACGGCGAACGAAACTTTCCCAACAAAATTACTTTCTTCCGACTTCACACATTTCTTTTATTTCTTGGCTGAGAGCAGAATCTCTTTTCTTCCTCTTCTTCACGGGAAGTGAAGGTAACAGTGCTTGTGGACGCACTAATTACGTAGCGTTGAAAATAAGGCCGCTCTTTGTCTGCCGTGTAGTTTATGCAACGATTAAACAATCGCGGGCAGTTCAAGGTCAACCAGTACGTTTGCTGCGTGTGCCGCCTTCCGTCTGTTCTACCGGCCTGTACAAAGTTAGTGCTGTAGCTTCTGTTGTTGAGCACGCTTTTTTTCCGCGCTGTGCACTCGTACCAGGGATGCATACAATAAAACCAAGCATGATCTTGGGATATTTTTACCCAAAGTAAACTTATGCAACAGGAAACAATTAGCATATGTACCTTTATGGCCGAGGTGTGGGGGTGGTCTCGAGTCACAAATGTACAACCATGTATATTTGTTAATAATAAGTCCAGATTGACATTTTGTATATAATTTGCCGCAACGCGGGAAGAGATTGGAGAATGCGGCGGCAATCACGCATATGTTCATATTTTCGTAATTGAAGATTCGCGAAAACATTTTTAATCACGGTATTAGCATTTTGGTATTTTTACTCTGTTGTGGTATTCTTGGTTTAATGGAAATCTAGGAACAGTGCTATGGACACCCTACGACCAAACATAGCTGTAACGTTGTTTTTCGAAGTAATGGTAGTATTCAGAGTGCTTAGGGACCAAACGAATAACGAATGATGCACGTGGAATGGAAGCAATATTATTTGCAAGAACCTGAAGGAACTGGAAAATCTTTCCACAGATGAAGAAACCATCGCATTCTTTTGACGTATGCCTGATGGCTAAACGCGTGAACACGTAAACATTACTGTAAAAGTATTGTGCATAAACTTAAATGCGGCTGTAATTACATTTATTTTATTACCAGTTGCAATAGGGCTAATTGTAGCGTTTGTAATTATAAAATAGTAAATTTATAAATGGTCCGTTACTTATTCTTGTCTGAAACAAGCGTAGTTGTTGCTCATGTTGATTTAAATGATAGTTAATGTGATAATCATAACTACTTATTTGAGGAAGGAGAAAGGTTTTGTGTAGTAAGTAGTTTTATCCTCAAAAATTATTCAGAATGTGTCGATTTATGTAGGAAGTAACCGGGTGTAGACAGTTCATCTCAAAACAAATCAAGAAGTCCATATGAACTTAAGAGCGCGTCAGACAAAAATCAACGCAAAAAATTAGTTTACAGTTTTATGAAAGCCAATGGAGAAAAGACAAGAAAAGGTAGAGCTAAATGAAGGTTTTTCCGACTTGTGCCTTAGCATGTATTTTGCCAGAGTGATGCACTTTTGACCAGGTATTTGTTACTCCTTAAATTTTGAACATTTTCTCGAGGCACAATGTATTTATTATGCTGGATAAATATGTAGAACCAGACCATGTTTAGACAGCAGTATTCAATAGCATTCTGAAAGTATTCAACATGTATGTATAAGGGTTGTAAAGTCTGCATTTAAATTTACTGAGTATTGACTCAAAATATGATTGGACTATTCCCCAAAGGTTATCAATTACGTCACGTTTTTTTTATTTATACAAATCCTCAGTCCTTATAAAATAATCTATTTCTCCATTAGGTTATTAAAATAACTGTACTAAAATGTTGTATATTACAGATAAGAGCAAACTTTGCAAACCTAGTACAAAAATATTTCCTTTTAAACGCAGTCCCAGAGGAGAAAAGTAAAGGCTGTTTTTAACCCCAGACGAAGGTCACTTTGCTATCCATACACTAGTACACATTTAGTCAGCTGTATGAATAACGATGTGACATAGAAAAGTGCAACTTCCTTAGTTTTCTATTCTGTNCTAGTACACATTTAGTCAGCTGTATGAATAACGATGTGACATAGAAAAGTGCAACTTCCTTAGTTTTCTATTCTGTTTTGTGTTCATTTTTGTAGAAACGATCTATTTTTTTTATAATAAAGAAAATAAGTTACCTAGAATTTTTGTAGCTATCAGAAACACAAAGATATTTACATCAAATCTGAAGTGTATGGATAAGAAAGTGACAAATTGTGGGCGATAGTTTAAAATTTTTCTCTGTGGCGAAGTGTTGCCTACAAGAAGAAAAACTGGCATAAGGTTACAGGGTAGGTGGTTGTATAACAAACCTGTTGTGTAATGTTTCCGAAGCTTCGACTGTGGTGGTGTGGGTGGCATCTTGGTACGAGCCCTGCTTGCGTTCTCCAGCGGCCGTGATGCGGGCTGATCTCTGCGACTTTGACCTGCTTGTTTGCCACTCGTCGTTTGTTTGCTCTTCGCCTTTACACTTAGCTGATACCGAGATATCGTCATTGTCAAGTGAGTAGTTCTTGTATTTCACTTTAGACTTTCTTATAGGCAAAAGCAACTGATCGGCGATATAAGTAATACTACTTTTTGATTTGATTTGATTTGATTTGATAGTTTGTTTATTGACAATTTGGACACTTTACAAATATACAAATACAAGAACAGTAAATTTTTCATTCATGTATGCCAGCGCACATGCGCGCTTCTGCAGAAACGGACCATGAAGCAACTCCAAGGGAACTGTAAAAACAAACAGGGATTAATCAATGAAATAGTGGAAAAAAATAACCAAAACACACAAAAGGGATGAAAGGAAAAATGGAGCAAAGTTAGGAAACTGAGAAACAAGAAAACTGTGGTAGCAACGCCGGGACTAGGGAAATAAAACCATCACAAACGGAATGGAAATGCACAAAAACCGGAAACGTACCTAAGAGAGTAAATGTTGTGAATTGCGTGGCTCAGGCTCCCGCACTGCCATAGGTGTAAGTGTAACAAGTATGTAAGTGAAATTAAAAGAGAAAGGAACCAAATAAGGAAGTATTGGTGTTGTTAACTGCGGGGCTGAGACGCCCGCACTGCCTTAGGTGTTTCTGTATAGTGTATAATGAAAAAAAAAATAATTAAGTAGGTCGGTAAGGAAACAAGAAAGTACTAGAAAAGAAAGGAGAATTAGTACAAGAAAGGAAAAGAGGGCTGCACAAAGCACATATAGAGCAGAAAAGTATACGAGTAAGTTGGCAAGGAAAACCAGAAAACCTCGCATGGCAAACGGCACTATGAATAAATGGAAAACACAAAAGGATAGCTCATTACATCTAATATGAAAGAATAATTAAACGATACCTTATCAGCCTCACTGAACTGGGATGAATACCAATGTACGAGAGAGATTAATAAATGGACAAAAGGAAAATTCGCAAATAGACTACATATATGAAGGTTATGCGATACACGCATTATAACAAAAACAAATGGGTCGCAACAAGCAAACCTCGCACGACTGGTGCTGACATGAATACAATAAAATTTAATTACTTAAATCCAATATGTATACCCTAGAGAACACAGGAAGGAAAATGAACCACAACTTACATACTAAGGAAGACATAAACAAAATAATAAATAATATTCTTCGGACCAGCCAGACCCGACTGGTGCGGAAATAAGTATAAAATAAAAGGGAACAAACTAACATGAATACATATTCACAATAAAACTACTTTGCGTTAAGTTAGTACATAACATGATATATAAAGAAAGCGAAGATTACACCCATCTAGCCTGCACTGCTGGTGCAAACACGAGCTTAATATAGCAGGAAATAGTTGAAATATAAGACATGTACACTGTTACTAGAATAGAATATAAACACCCAAACGCAGATTAAATACTAGTGAGGGTGGCACAACTGACAATGTTTTAAAAATATCGAAAATCCGCCGGACCAGCCACACACAATAGGCGTGTGGACACAGGTATACTAGAAAGGGAAATATACTTATATAAATACGTACGCACCCTTAAACTACGTTATGGAAAGTTAGTACATAACACTCGATGTGGAGAAATAAGAGAAGCCACCCCAGCAAGCCGTGCACAACGCGTACGTATGCTAGTGTAACACATCAGGTAATTACTAAAGTGTTATACAAATGTGTACCTAAAGACTAAGAAGACTTATGAAAATATACATATACAATGAAACTACATGCGTGGGTGTCGACAAAACACGCAATGTAAATAAACAAAGAGGGTGCACCAGGCAAACCTCACCCGACAGGCGCAAATACAAATGTAACAGATAAGGAATGAAACTAATGGAAAATACTTGTATAAAATTTATATAATATAGAATTAGGGAAGCAAATAACAGGTAGCCGGTAAATATAAATAGTCTACGTCAGACCAGCCCCGCACAATATGAGAGAATACAATTAGAATAAATAGGAAAACTTATGGATTATACAAAATGAGACTAAATGGAGGAAAGTAGTACATGGCAGACAATAGTAAAATGTTACATAGGGTATGCCAGGCAAGCCAGACCAGCCGCGCACAACACGTGCGGATAGAATAATGGTATATTAGGAATGCATGTGTAATATATGTACATATGGACTTTGGCTATTAGGACGGTGCTTAATAGCCCATCTAAAGAAATGGAATTAATATACAGATCGCAACCCCGCATGAAGGGCGCGAAAACGGGTTTAGGCTGCTTGAGGACCCATAGAATAAGTGAGAGAGACTATCCCCCCAACTAGAAGAGTACAAAAGGATAGAAGAGTTAGTAATATGCCGGGAAAATGCTCATAAGAAACTACTTAAGGAAGATATATGAATTAGGAAACGAATTATGTTGCTAGCATTATCGTGTCTTGACCACTTCGATGCGGCTCATATTCGAAAGCCAAGACTATCATTGGGGCAGTAGTTGCGAAACTCTGCAGTCTCTAAAGATGGATTTATTTAAGAAATTGCTGAACCACCTCATTAGTGTATAAGTATACTCTTGACATTTCCATACATAAAATATAAACATCGTGTCAAATTGAAAGTCAAAATCCTTTTATTTATAAAAAAAAATTGAAGAATAATTAACATTTCTTTCAAATGCTTTTTACTTTTTGAGAGTTTTTTTAATGTGTGGTATGTATATAATTTCCTTGTACATTTGAGGAGAGTTAGGTACCAGAAATCGTATAATTAAAGTCGCCCGGGAAATATTTAAAAACCTTTGTTTTCGACATTTTTTGAAAAATTGTGGTAAGAAAACATACTAAGCTAGTAACGAAACGGTGCAAATTGCTGGAAACAATAAACGAATACAAACTACACTGAATAACCAAAAAAACTGGCATACCTGCCTTATATCGTGTAGGGCCCCCGCGAGCACGCAAAAGTGCCGCAAGACGACGTGGCATGGATTCGACTAATGTCTGAAGGTATGCAGGAGGCAATTAACGCCATGAATCCTGCAGGGTAGTCCACTAATCCATAGGATTGCGAGGCGGTGGAGATCTCTTCTGAATAGCACGTTGCAAGGCATCCCAGATATGCTCAATAAGGTTCATGTCTGGTGATTTAGATGGCAAATGGAAGTGTTTAAAGTCAGAGTGTTCCTGGAGCCATTCGGTAGTAACTCTCAACGTGCGAGGTGTCACATTGTCCTGCTGGAATTGTCCACGTCCGTCGGAATACACAATGGACATGAATGGGTGCAGGTGATCGGACAGGATGCTTACGTATATGTCACCTGTCAGAGTCGTATCTAGACGTATCAGGGGTCCCATTTCACGCCAACTGCACACGCCCCATACCATGACAGAGCATCCACCAGCTTGAACAGTCCCCTGTTGACATGTAGGGTCCATGGATTCATGAGGATGTCTCCATTCCCGTACACGTCCATCCGCCCGATACAATTGGAAACGAGACTCGTCAGACTAGGCAAAGTGTTTCCAGTCATCAACAGTTCAATGGCGGTGTTGGCGGGCCCAGGCGAGGCGTAAAGATTTGTGTCGTACAGTCAACAACGCTACACGAGTGGGCCTTCGGCTCCGAAAGCCCATATCAATGATGGTCCGTTGAATAGTTCGCATGCTGGCACTTGTTGATGCCCCAGCATTGAAATCTGCGCCAGTTTGAGAAAGGGTTACACGTCTGTCACGTTGAATGATTCTCGTCAGTCGTCGTTTGTCCCGTTCGTTCACGATCTTTTTCCGGCCCCAGCGATGTCGAAGATTTGATGTTTTACAGGATTCCCGATATTCACGGTACACTCGTGAAATGGTCGTACGCGAAAATCCAACTTTTATCGTTACCTCGGAGATGCTATGTCCCATCTCTCGTGCGTCGACTATAACGCCACGTTCAAACTCACTGAAATCTTGATAATCTGCCATTGTAGCAGCAGTAACCGATCTAGCAACTTTGCCAGACGCTTGTTGTTTCATATAGGCGCTGCCGACCGCATCGCGTTACTCTGATTGGTTCCATACCTCTGTTATTTTCATACGCACGCCAACACAATTTTTTTTTTTTTTTGCTCTCCAGTGTATATGCTGATGATCTTGAGAGGTTATTGTATATTTTGCTAGAATGATGGATGCACTTCTTACTAGATATTTCTTTCACCTTATATTTTGCAAATTTTTTCTCGTGGCACAAGGTATTATGCTGAAGAAATATGTAGTATAGCCTGCTGTTCGTTCTGCAAGTTTGGAAGTGTTATAGAAGTAGACTTTCGTAATCCAGTTTAAGTGTTCGAGCATTTGTTAATGCGTTCTGTCAGATACTACATATTATAGTTAATTGTTGTTTGTCTTCATTATGTAACACATTAATAATTCAAATCATAACATTTACTGACATATGGTTGTTTCTTTCTAATCAAACACATGATACAAACCAACTACTATCGTAAAAATTCTAAATTTCGTGTGACGTTTCCAACATTATCTTACTCTCTTGTACTTGAAGAGTATGCAGAGTTCTGTACAGCTTGCAGCTCAACAATGACCCCTACTAGTGGTTTTTTTGTTCCTTATGGAATTGGGAACAAATTTTGTCTGAAAGGGTTTATAGTGTTCCTGAGTAGCAAAAAATTTTTTTGGATCTTATGAAACTGTATTTTAAGCACTAAAAATTTGGAATTTTTTTGTAGCTCCAAAGTGGTAAACATTACCCATTTTTTCCATTGGAACCAAAAAGGTAGCTTACGATGTAACAAACAATAAGCGTGCACTGTTGACGAGTTAACAAGCTTTTATTTGCAGTAATGTGTGTCGGATATCTGCCATTTATAAAATGACGGGTCCGGGGCGTATGCCTATGCTGTGAGACTATCGCCTCCATAAAAACTGACCACAGCAATACTATGAACATGCCCCGAGTGATTTATTTTTTAGCAGAAATGTACACAAAACCCTCCCTCAGAGGCTGGACTAGGAAGGGGAGTGTGGTCACCCATCTGATGCCTGGCTTCAGTGGAGAGTAGAATACAAGTAGGTGGTGTTTGGTGAAATGACAGGGAGGGCTGGGGTTAAAGGACGTGGTTTCGATCAAAGTGTAAATGTGGCATCACTGCAGACGTGCGACCATGCACGGGAGGTGGCACACGCAGGAGTTCACGTCAAACTGCCAGTACTGAGGACACACGTACAGTACTCAGTTTCATTAAGTTAAGGGCGATCAGTCCGAGCCATCTTGGATTTATCCATATTAACGAAAATGTTCACACGACACAGCATAAATAATAATAATAATAGCTTCTCGAGCTTATCAGGTTGTTACGTTTTCACTGCCTTTGCTAATTTTTAACTACTAACAGCTGGGAAGAAGTGCGTGATTTTTCCTGCGGGCGACTACAACAGTTAAACTAACTGCAGTAGTCGAGCAATACAAACTTTAGAAAATGTACAAAGGAATTTCCTGTGTTATGTCGTTCCGTAAAATTCAATACAAAATATGTAATGCAGGTTTCTGTGGAAATTCTAAAAATCCAAGATGGTGGGGACTGATCGCCCTTAATTACTATTCTAACTCCGGTCCACGGATGGAGATACAGTATTTACAGTTTTCACACGGCTCATTCAAGGTGAACTGAATTGTTTCTTCATTATTGAGTTTCGTATATATAAACACCCTGTTGTGAGGTCTCAACTGGTAATTTATCCAGCACATCTACAGTATTTCAAAATTTAAAATTAAAACTGCGCCAGCTATTTACTTTCCTTTCTTATTATACCAAAGTTTGGAATTTTTATAAACTGGTATCGGCTTACGTTAATGAGATTTAAATTATACGCAAGTCTTCCCCTTAAAATGGCTCGATAAGTCTACAAGGAGCTCCATGCGCATCTCATTTATGTAACTTGGCTCGTGTAACGGGTACCGACAAGAGAGACTGGCGTCGCTTACAGCACACGTGATCGATAATCGATAAGAGTTTTAAGTTGTCTTGTACCGTACTTCAGCATTGTAGGAATCGATAAAGACGACTGCGCTGCCTTGCAAGCAGGTTAGTATGCGCCATCGAACGGCAGTTTCGTGTGGATAGGACGAGTGATACGGTACTGGAAAACAGCTATTGGGAAAGTTAAGAAGAGTGGGTGTGCGGATGAACTTTGTGCTTAGTGCTGCGAACTTCGTAGAGAAGTGGAAGTTTTTACTGGTCGTTTCAGCAATAACGGAAATAAAAATGAAGTATTTATAGGGTAAACTTTCTAAAAATATTTCCCACGTCGCGGTGTATTCATCGTACCTACAGTAGTTGGACGTATATTCCTCGCATTGACGAGAATGCAGTATCTTGAATAACAAAGTGTGGTGGGGTAGGTACTGTATTATTTGTCAATTATGGGACGTACGTTCGTCAAATCAGCAAAAATTCCGCTGGTTTTTGAAGAGAACTTCGGTATAGGATTTTTGTGGGTGAACATTTTTTGAAAACCCTGCTTAGGATCTACTTCTCTCCTCATTTGTATCATTCCACCGTGAGTAAAATTTACATTGCCGCGGGCCTGATGACTATTCAGGCGTCGATAAAGTGAAACCATGAAATAGCTAGGAAAGTACTGTAGATACGTTGCAGTGGTGCCAATTTGGCAGTTCGTACAGTTTGCCACTGCGTATAAAACAATCATAAAGCAAATTAAATAAATTCAGCCTCAACAAATGCAAACGTTATAGTTTTAATATGAGCTCAAGACATCAAACTATGTTTCGTGTATTGCTGCGAACAGGAAAGCAATTCTATAATGTTGTCCTTAAAAAATGTACACCATGTAAAATAATGGCGGGTTATAACTCTGGGGTTGCGTGAAGAAGTGAAAACTGAGAAGAAAATATGCGGGTCATTTTTTATTATGGTCAACAGTTTGTTCAAACAGCAAGTATCATTCCCGTTCGTTTTTCTATGTAGATGACAGGGCGAAAAACACGTCACCAAAATTCATTCCGGTTTGGTCGTGAGATTATTTGCCCTGCAGTTGGTCGAAATTACAGTTTTCTTGTAATGGGGTTAATTTTGGATAGGGAGAGGTGTCTATATCTCTTGGGAGGGAACCCCGTATACAGTTTAGAAACATTATCTTCAGATTTCAAATATCAAGTACATGAACCTTCGGCGGTAATGTTCGCAGCTTACTGACGATGTTATTGTATCTAAATTAATTGTTTTCTTTAGATCAAAATAGTTTTATTTTTTTAAATCATTAGAAGGCCTTCATGAATTACTCGGACTCCACAGTTAATTACCCATTCCTGCCTGATTGCTAAGCAAGCTTCACAATTACATCTTCACAATTAATTAGCAACGCCGATTCGTCTACATTATCAGGAACCTAATTCTGTTTTATTTCACTCCATTGTTAAAACATAAAAAGGCTTCAGTGTGGAATGATTTTATCGTAAATACGGTCCCAAATAATCTCAAAGGCCACTTGTACACGGCATATTATCACAGTGATAAGCGTGCTTGCTGTGCAAACACATCGTGAATTTTGTTCTGTGTATAAGTTACCACCGTTACTATTTAGATAAATAAACAACGTGTATCGACGCCTCCGTTTTTATGTCGTCGTGGCGTATCTTGGAATAACCCGACCTTCAAAATTGATACCACGGTATGCCGATACAAAACCAAGGGAGCGAAAAGGGCGACTTTGGCATGCGCATCAAGTGTTCCATCGCCGCTACGTGCGAAACACTGGCTTTCCGTTCTGCGTATAGTCCGCTCACCAGCTCTTTGTCTCTGCACGGAATTATAATGTATGGCGAGCAGGTACAAAGAGCCGGCGAGTGGACTGTATAACTATGGGAATTCAAGTGAGGCGCAACACTGCTTTAGGTATCCTTTTCCATATAGAGACAATACTAGAAACTCGCCATGATTTGTCTAGAATTCACGTACGCGGACTGCTTCCCAACCATGAGTTGGATTGGCTGCTTTTTATACTTTCTTGTTAGCGCTTTAACCCTCGTCTACTACGGTGTCTTCGCCTGACGTTAACACTACAGTGGGTCGGATTTGATCCAAGTGAATTCCTTACCTCATTTCACTGTAAATAAAGGGATTATTTGGGTAGAATGAAAATGTTTTTTTTATTAAAATAACATAAAATTTAAGTAACGTGTAGAAAGGTAGTGTTTAAGTAAGTTTTCAGGAGCCAAGAAGCAACATGGCAAGAAATAATTTATTATTGTTGTTATCTCACGGTATGTTATTATTTACCTCAGCATTCTAGTGGCCAATGCCTAGTCAAGAAGGCTTCGAAGAATGATCCAGCTTGTGTACAAGTCATATCTGGTGACCCACAGATAATTCCCGTCGCGGTCCAAAGATTGTGTTAACATGTTATCGAATAAGAATGTATTTCAAAATCCAAAACTATTTCACTGGGGGAGAGAAAATAAAACGCACCATCGCGAGGAATGTATTTGCTTTGGGCATATGTTATTTTTTTTATAAAAAATTGATAGTTGTTGCACTAGTTTCTTGAAATGTAACTTGTCTCATAACCCAATGAGGTTACAGTGCTTGCCTGTGCCTATTAGCTAAATCGGAGGTCATTGGATGGAGTCCTAAAACAAAAAAAAGCGTCTGTATGGAGATTTGTAGCGTGACGAGTGTGTTGTACACATAAAAAAACACTTATAATGCGACTTTAAAAACCTAATATGGGAAAGCCAGAAGCTATCAGTCCTATAAAATAAATATTCCTGTTTTTGTGAGTGGTAATTGAATTCGACTGGTAAATTATTGTGCAACTATTTACTATGTCATAAAATTATTATTTTTAGTGCGGAATACTTAAAAGGAATGGTTTTAAACCAAGAAATATCCCAACAGAAATGTGTATATAAAACTGTTCTCCAGGACTTCTAATTTACAAACTTTATTTCAGTTGATGATAATATTTGAACATACCAGCTGTTTAAGGACGTTCAAAAGACTACAGTTACTTTACATATACTTTTAGCATACTTCTTTTTTCTCTTGGTGTGAAATAGTGGATTGAAAAAAAGTATGGTAGTTGTGGAAATTACTTTTTAAAAACGAATGGAACGAATTATAGAAATTTTAAATTTATGTAATTATATTTTTTCGTACAAAGCTCAGTATTGAACAAAATTAATATGCTATGCTCCAGCTTAAAATAATTGTTCATTTTCTTGGAATGTCGTGAAGAATATTTGTTGGAAATTTTTTTTGCGGTTCGCGCGTTCGTCCGTATTTCAATTTTAATTTTTGAGATAAAATTTAAAGTCACAACAGCTAGAAGTTAAACCAAGTGTCGGATTTCAAAGAAATTGCCACGTATAACTCCTGTGATATCAAGAATGAAACCAAAGGTAGTGTTAAAATAACTTTTAGAAATTTGTAAGAAATAAGGTTTTAAGTGAAATAATGGTTATTGTTTTTAATGATTTGGTATGAAGTCATGGATCATATAATTCACGAAACCATCAAATAGCATAGAATTCTAAACAAAAATGTAGGTTCTTTAACAGTTTTAAAAGGTTGTATTGCGGGTCGTCTAGTCGCCAGGCGAGCTATTTAAATAAACGGTAATAAATAAGACAGCTGCTGGCTGCACTTCCTGCTACCGGTAGACCTGCGGGCTGGGCGTGTTCCTACCTAGTTCGGAGCAGCTGGCTGTTGCCATACCTCTCGCTGTGGCAGGCGCGCCGAATGTCCTCCGGTCTTGCCTTACTGTATGATGCGTTATTAATATATCCGAATCTGCTCTTAAATGCCATTGCCAGAATCTGTATGGTAAGTATTACTTTTTGGGTGGTACGGTTCTGATGCATGTGTTTATTAATTTTGTCTACAATAAAAAAACCAATCACTTCATATGAACCGTTACTAAGTAAGTGTGCATTTAATTTTCATTGTTTAGAATTGTGGAAAAAATACCAAATTATATAATAAGTTGTGAATATTGTTAACATACTGTAGCTAATTTTTTCTTCTTATATCAATACAGAAAAGTACAATGTTACCAATTGCATACTAAAGAATGTGTTTTGATCGAGCAATTGTTAGGAAACTGAAATGCCATGTTTAATTTACGCGCGCAAATTAATGCATTTGTTAATTTTGCTAGTAGGGACTGAGAAGTTGGCATTGATTGTGGTCTAAGAATCTGTTATTTTAATTTCGCTATTGGAATCGAAATTTTCAGATTTGATGCACCCTGAGTGTTGAGCCAGTAATACAGTTCCACTAGTGACCCCCGGATGTGCCGATAGTGTACAAGAGTTCAAAAGTTCAGTTTACAAGTGCAGTTGAATACATAAACTTTCCCTCCTTCGCCAAGCACTCTGCAATAGTGGCAACAGTTACTTATAGATGAGGAGGGTTTTCCGTAGTCTTAGTGTGCTCTTGTGTGTGGTGTTTTGTGTTGGAAGAGATAAGCGGTTGGAACTGGAGGTCAGAGTTTGTCNAGATTTGATGCACCCTGAGTGTTGAGCCAGTAATACAGTTCCACTAGTGACCCCCGGATGTGCCGATAGTGTACAAGAGTTCAAAAGTTCAGTTTACAAGTGCAGTTGAATACATAAACTTTCCCTCCTTCGCCAAGCACTCTGCAATAGTGGCAACAGTTACTTATAGTCTTAGTGTGCTCTTGTGTGTGGTGTTTTGTGTTGGAAGAGATAAGCGGTTGGAACTGGAGGTCAGAGTTTGTCCGGACTTATGCGTATTATTAGGCGTGGGATTGTGTGATTCACGTTGTTGGCCAAGGCAGGCGGTTCATTTTCAGTGCGGCGTGAGGTTGAAGTTACATTCCTGTAGGCGTGTTTAGTAAATTATATTTAATTTGCGCTCTACAAATAATTTTCTACCTACTGTTGTGCCCTACTGTGTGCGTCGCTTTAATAATACACTGCACAGTCGAAAGCATTTCTGAAAGGACGCTTACAGGTTTTGAGTACACGTTAGGAAGTGAATTTTCATCTAGCACTATTAAGTGTTATAATTGGTAGATTCTGCGCGTGTCAAAAAAGAAAACACCATGTAAATATGAGTGACATAAATTGCGAGAAGTTTAAAGGACGCCAAAACTCGGACAGTAACTGCTCATATAATCACCTTATACAAGAAATATACTTGCTTACCCAGGTTTCAAACGTTGAGTGTGAACTGCATCTGGTTGGGGCGATGGTATTGGTGTTTCCCTACCAGCATCACTTGCTGTGTGTAAGAGTTGGACGTGGGTTTTTTTTTCTCGTTATTGTATAGTAAAATATATATTTTCGTATTTCTGTGATTTAGTGTTTGCGCACGTTCATTTTTACTGTGGATGTTCAGTTTATATAAGATGCATGTAAAACATGGGGAATGAGATTAGGAAGTGAAAGAGGTTTTTTTTGTATTTCTTTTGCTGTCCAGCATAGTCTGGAAGTGGTCAGTTGGGAAGAGGGGAAAGAACGTTGAAAGCACACGTTGTTGGCTGCCAGATGAAGGCATTGTTCAGACTGCTGTACTGCAGTAAGCAGCTTATACAGGGTACCTTTAGTCTCTGCATCACATGTATTCTTCGAGGGGATGCCCAGGATTCCCTTGACGAGACGGATGGGATACATGTAGTTGGGAGGTAGTTCTACCTGGGTGCCAACACTTAGGGGCGGTATCCCCAACAAAGTTAGTAGTATGAAATAGTATGTTCAAACACAGCTTCGTGGCGGGGAGCCAGGGAGCCCGCGATGACATCATGCTCTTGCATTCCTCCTCCATTTTGGCAGCCAGTGACGGCCATTTTCCCCTCGAAATTTCTCTTTTTCCCTAAAAAAAAGTCTAAAAATTTCCTCAAATTTCCCTAAAATGAAGTTAGCACAAGACATTATACGAAAGGGCAGCACATGAAGTGATCGCAAGCGCAGCCCTGGGGAAGACTGCGGAGTTGAAGTGGGACGGTCAAAGTACACAGATGTAATGAACTGAGCATTGGGGGACATGCAGCTGCAAAGGCTTAGCTGAACTCCGGAGGTCGTTTGGACATTGTTAGATACCAGGATGGTGAAGGCGAGTCCCATTCGTATAGTTAACTGAGTTTGGACGGGATCGAATAGTGGGAATCCGGGAAGCTGGATGGTCATACCGAAGAATTTTGGAAAATGTTGGACGAGAAGTGTCAGCAGTGCATCGATGGTGGCGCCGTTGGCCAGAGGAAGCTGCACATACCCGTGAACCTGATTCCAGAAGTCAGCGACGTACAGAGGCACCGTCGCATTGTACGAGTGGTCGTAGCCGATTGCACGGCGACCGCAGAACGTAATGTCGCCTAAGGAGTGCTTGCTGGGCCCATCTGCCGTCGTTTACGTGAAGCTGGCCTACCATCACGCGTGCCATTAGCCAGACATCCCCTCACACCTCAGCATCGTGCAGCCCGCCTCCGGTGGTGCCGAGAAAAAAACACCTCGAGGGAAGAATGGAAGTGTTGTGTTCAGTGGTGAGTGCCGGTTCTGTTTTAGGGCTAATGATGGCCGAGCACATGTTCGGCGTTGGCCTAGTGAGCAGCATCTTCCACAGTGTATACGGCAGCGACACTTGGGACCAGCTCCTGGGACAATGTTTTAGGGAGGCATATCCTACGATGGTCGTTTGCCACTGGTCTTAATACAAGGAACATTGACCAGTGCACGATACATCCAGAACGTCATCCAACCCGCTCTGCTACCACTTTTGCAGGCGCAGGGGGATGCGCTATTTCAGCAAGACAGTGTCCGTCCACCGTCCACATTCCGTTCGTGCAACCCAACATGCTCTTCAAGGTGTTCGTCAACTTCCCTGGTCAGCTCTATCACCAGATCTTTCCCCCATTGAGCATGTGTGGGACTGGGTTGGACGTCGTCTGGCTCGATCTCCTGCACCATTGACGACTCTTGCTCAGTTAAACCACCAAGTGCTATGTGCGCGGAATTACATTCCGCAGGAGGATATTAGTCACCTCTATGATCGTTCACATGCAATAATTTCTGCCTACATTGCTGCTCGAAAGGGGCATGCTAAGTATTGAAAGATCTCTTAGCACACCTCTACAGACTGTTTTCCGGCGGATATCCTTGTGCCAGTGACCTTGTCCTATATACTACTTGTACTGTATGCGAATGAAATTTGGATCTCTTGCAAAGCGTCCGTCAATGTGTTCTTTTTTTCATTTTGCAAAGGTGTATATCCAGATATAATGCAGTACACGCCTGCTCCATTTATTTTCACATTTAAGCGAGTTTGGAGGGGTTAAACCGGATGAAATTGGGACGTTAATCTCGTTTAATTAGAAAAAAGATAGGTTTAAGAATATGGCGGAACGCACATTATGCTTAATCGGTATTATGTAGTGACTAATCGAGGTTAATTATCTTAAACTTTGTTAGTGAAACCGGCTATTGGTGCGCATGCGAGAGCAAATGAAAATCTCGGTGGCATATATTGTGGATTAGCATTTGTTAAATTTATAGTTGCTTTGTCGTAGTTCAGACTGCTTTGTCGTAACTTGATTACGTATTATTTTTTTGTGTTCAAGTATTTCGACTGTTTTTTTTGTCTATGATTACTTTTAAGGTATTTTATATGATACAACGTCAGTACTGGCTGCAGATGTGGAGAATCGTGGTACATTTAGTCATAAGGTGTAACCAGATGATGCTGGCTAGTAATATTTCGTAGTGCGGAATTTTGTCACAGAGATGTTTGTATTGTGAGCGGTGATTGACGCGGCGCGGCGTAGCGAATGTAGAGGTAGCT
>NQII01000112.1:680099-713665 GCA_002778355.1 Clitarchus hookeri
GGGGGGGGGAGGTTACTTGAATGGAGGCGTTTTTACTTAACTGTGACTGCGGCTTTTGATGAGCTGTCTTCGTTGGTCAGTGCAGCTGGGTCAACGGGGCTTCCCTTCTCGGAACTCCGGGGTTGGTTCCTCGGAACTTGTGATTTCTCCTCGACCTCAGCTGGCAATTCCCGTCAAAGACCTCGCGTCTCCACCTGCGTCGGCGTCCGCCCTCGCGCTGCCTTTCTTCTACGTTGACGTCTGCCACGACCCGTCTCGCGCTCCCAACTTGTCCGCTTAGGAAACTGCCACACTATTTGTCTACCCAAATATTTCTTCCACCTGGAAATATTTACTGTAAACATTTATAGCGGTATGTATCTCCATCCTTAAAAAGCAATATTCTGAGCTATAAATAGCTTCTTGTTTCTGAAAGAGAATCTCAAGACTACTAACTTCGTGAAAATTACATGGCCCCCTCCTCCCTTTTTTTCTGAATCTCTCTTCCCCCCTGAAAAATGTTCTAGATCCGCCACTGTGTTTACATGTAGGGTAGGGCCCCGACAGGTGTGCAGAGATCCAGCAGAAACGTTTTAAAAAAACCGTCCAACGTTTCTGAGTGAGGTCTGCTTACGAATAGCATTTAAGAAACGTTACGCGTCTGTATACATTCTTCGGTTCCTCCATTTCTCTCTAAAGCATGTTTTTACGATAGAGAAAATTGCTGAAACAGGTGTTTTCACGGTCATTTTTAGGTATGAACGTTTCGGTACAAAATAAAAAAAGAATATAGGCGTGCATTGAATGTTATGACGTAGTCGTTGAGCGGAGTGTGTAGCGACTGTGCGCCAGGCGGGTGGCGGACCAGGAGACACTGTCGTGCTGCTTCGTGACCTGAAGTTACGTGGTGGCGACTGAAACCGCGACGAATCGCTTTTCTCCTGGCAGCCACCGCCTTCCTTCCTTCCTTCCTTCCTTCCGCCTTGTGAAAGTGACGCTGTTACCTTGGATGGCCCTGTGGGGCCGGGTTGGGTACAGGCTGTGGTCTGGCAACCAACCTATAATGGGTGTAAGGTGAGGGGACTGGGTGCCTGAAAGCCGGTCGTGTGGGATGGCCGAGTGTGTAGGGGGGAGCCCAGAAACTGAGTACCTGGTGGGGTAGTCATGACGACTAAGGAATGATTGCTCCAGTTGGGCCTAACCCTGGTTACAGGCTCTAGTGGCGGTGACCGGCGCAAGTGCAAGAGCTCGCTTGTCGAGCTCCGGTGGGAGCCGCTCATAGGAACTAGTGATCCCTGGGGCGTCTCCCTGCCGTCACGAAAAGCTTTCAACTTATCTCCATTAATGGGGAAGTGATGCGAATACATAGCCTAGCACTGCTCAAGTCCATCTCCACCTCCTCGCGGTATGGGCTGGTAACATGGGGGCCGCCCCATGCCTAACGGAGTGAGGACGATTGAAGGCGGTGACGGCCTGTCTGTNCCTAACGGAGTGAGGACGATTGAAGGCGGTGACGGCCTGTCTGTGCACAGATAATCCGTCACGGCGAGGTTATGTGCAGTCTCCAGAGGCTGTATATATTCTTCGCCTTGCGGTGAAGACCCGCGAACCGAATTGCACTCCCAAGCTGAGCCTTGACTTGTGGCAGGTCGGGGATGATCTCGGGGTGGCGGAGTCTCGATGAAGGGTCTGTCTGGCGTCCTGGAGGGACTGGGCTGCTCTGGGTGAAAACTCAGTGTGCATGTCTGAAAATTGTGGGTACCCAGGGGATCAGTGTGAAAGCCCCGGCTTAGGCCGTGCTGATCGCGGGTCGGACTCTGGGTGGTAGTGGTTGAATCTTCTGCTTAGAAGGAGATCTGGAGGTGGGTACTTGCCTGGAGGGCGGGCATCTTGAGTACTGGAAGGGTCAGTAGCAGCTGCCGTGGAACGCAAGCGTGCTGATTCGCGCTCGGGTGTCAACTTCGAAGGGTTGGTGCTCACCAACGAAGGGTCGACGGTCTGGTCCACCTAGTAAGAGGACTCGTTTACAAAGCGGGTTTGTAGAGTGAGGATAGCACTCGGCCCCATCAAGGTGGCACGTGCACATTCAACTCTGTACGTTGCTGTTGACAGGTGAGGTGGAACCACCCTCGGGTGGAGAACATCCACCCACTGCGATTGGAAAGGGCGTTACTCTTTCTATTGGCAGTATTCAACTACTGTCAATTAGAGCACTGACCAAGCTCAAATCAATTGAGGTTACGGACTCAGTCCAAGTCTGTGGGGAGTGCGCACCAAAACAGCCTGGTGTAATAATGCACATATTTTCTCTATATGTTGCAAGTCTGATGTGACAAAACGACGACGGTGTGAAAGTTATGGGAAGTCCTGATCGCACTCCCCTAGTAATGAATGCTCTGAAAGGTGTCTCCTGCAATACCTTAATGGATCAGGCGCAGGAGGAGCAAGTTTGGGTCGAACAACTGAGCCACAAGATTGGCGAAAACATGTTACCTCGGATATGGAGAGCGGAGAGATTTGGGCGGCTCCTAACATCGAGGTATTGAGATGAGGGTAAAACGAGGTTAATATGGAGCAGCGTCGGAATGAAAGGGCGGGGGAAACTGGAGATCTCCGAGAAAACCCGCCGACCAGCGGCATCGTCCGGCACGATTCCCACATGCGAAAATCTGGGGGTGACTCCGCCGGGAATCGAACCCAGTTCGCCTAAGTGGGAGGCTAGTTGTCTAACCACTACACCACTGCAGCCCCTCATACGTTAGTTGTGGTTGCACTGCACTTCACACTTATTGGTTCACAGGGTTTACACACACATTCACTATCTGTTTCAAGTACCCCCACAAAAATTAGTCAGATGGCGTTAGGTTGGGGATGCGAGATGGACACAAACTCTTAGAATACAGGAAACTAGGTCAGCGTTGCCAGGGTGCAGTTGGCTGTATGTAACATCATCGTGTTGAAGCCAGCGAGCACGTTCTTTTCCCTTTGATAATGCAATCAACACACACAAAATACATGGTAGCGTTCAATGTTAACAAGTTTCTTGAAAGAAAAGAGGACCCACTACTCCGCGATGTGTAAATGCGTGCCACAATCCTATATTTCTGATGAGATTTGGCGTCAGGTTTGGATTGTGGCACAGACATTTTTCATAGAGTTAGTATTATCGTTCAGTGTGACACTTTTAAAAGAGTTTCATTTCAAAATAATAAGTGTGATTAATTTAAGATGATAAACACACATGCGCATAGCTCTCTTCATTACGATTAGGGTTTCACTGTCATAAGTACTTCTGTGATAATTGTGGCGGTGATTTGGTTCCAAGTTTAAAGAGGACTTTTTTTATTATATCGTGAAGAAGAAAAACCTGGGAAATCATTACTTCGTTCATTAGCTATTTACACTGCTTAGCTATGCAAGACAGAAAATTTGATTCTTTTGTAATCCCGGCAGTTCACGAAATAGCCAGTCGTGTTTACTAATAATTAGAATTGTACATAAAAAAATTACATATCGAAATTCGTTGCAATATGTGGATTGAATTTGTGTAATAAATTGAGATATTTGCAGTTTCTTATGGGGAAACATTACAATATAACACACATTTTCACCAGTATGATGTGAAAAGGGGGCAGGAGTGGTGGTGAACTGGTGTATGCAAGGTATGCAAGGTCGCAGGAATAATACATACGGCATTGCATGTATCATGTCCATAGATCGACCAATTTTAGAGCCGCAAAACATTTGAGAGGAAACTTTTATGGAAATTTGAGTATAATCTCAAAAAAGATTTGAGAGACTTTGAAAAACATTCTGACAAGATTGTTTTTATAAAATCAGAGCATGCAAGTATGTCACAATAAATAAAAAATAAAAAAATTCTCAGGAAAGGTAAAATTATATAAATTTTCACTTTAAAAGTATTGCATGAATTAAGAAAGAAAGTCATTAGTGATTCTGATTATAAACAGCATGTTTAGAGCAACCTGGCTTGGTAGTTTCCTCAAGCGAAAGAAAACAAATGCACAGTAGCATCTGCGTTTCTTTCCGTTGGCTTCCGCTGCTGTTGGACACGTGGTTCAATCGATAAAAATTATTTTTAAGTTGTCGCATACTACTACTAAGAACGGCCGGGCCTGACCGTATGGGACTAAGATGTTTTAGTGAAGTCTCTACGAGTTTGAATACGCGTGATATGTTCAGGCCTTTTGGTTATGTTTTCGGAAGTAGCAGTCGACTAGTGTAGTTTTTACATATTCTTACTTTCAAAATAGGGCATACTAATTATAATGTTTCAGACTTTTGGTTGCTTTGGTTATAAATTCATGAGAATTGTATTGTGTAATTTCGTTTTCTGTATATCTTAAAGCTGGATGCATAATGCATGAAGTATGCTCTTTCATTGTTTCAAGCCACTATAGATGAGAATATTTACGTACATGTCTTGAGGTAGACCCTGTGAAAGTCTTGAGCCGTAAATAACACGTAACTGGAAGTGAAATAACTAGTTAGTTGCGCGGTGACAGACAGCAAATCTATGAATGCTAACGGGTCTGATGTTCGGTGTTGAAGTTCCCTGCTTTGCGTTTCTAGAGTGGCGGCCGCTTTGGCAACAGCTCGCATAGTGGCATAATCTGTCACAATCAAGCAGTTGAAAGTCGCTCCCTAGCTGGGACTTGAATGCGCGGTTCGGTAAGCCTCTGTACTGCCACCGCACGCGGCGTTTCTGACCACCTACTGCCAAGATAGTGTTACAAGACGCCCATGGGACGTATTCGAGTTAGTGAGGGATGGAGGTCTTAATAGAAATGAAAGAACTGAATTTAATTTTTAATTTATTCAAACAGCTATTATTTGCAACATGGGGGCAGCGGTGCAAAGCAGCGACCACGTATCAATACGTTGTGCACCCGGTCGAGCTATTATCGGCTGCAGTTCGGTGGCCACTCACCCTTATTTGCCTTCTTTACTTTAAGAATTTTTTAAAACTGTGATGTTTTAACGTTAGCGTGAGGTGGCGCAGTGGAAAAACCATTGAACTCGAATTCAGGAGGATCGGGTTTTGTTTCCTAGTCCGGCCAACCTGACTTCAGTTTACCATGTTTTTTTTTTAATGTCTCCACGCGAATATTGGAATGGTTCCTTCATACAGATCGTGACCAATTCCTTCCCTGTTCCTGCTTGTCTGAGTAACTAGCTCCGTCTCATGACCTCACTGTCGAAGAGACGTTGAGCCGAACCTATTCCTGTTTTAACGTTATGTATGTCCACATAACTGATATTTTCTAATTTTTGTATTATTAAATTTGAAAGGGTATATATAGGCAATATAAAACAATGTTTTACGTCAGTTCTGGCTGCTCATTGGCCGTATCTGGCATTGACTTTGCGTTAGTTATCTGATTAACATTAAGCATATGTATCAATATGTCAAAATTTATTTAAATTTAAATGGTGATAACAATGTCAAAATTTGTGTATTTTGATAGTGGACTGATGCTGATTGTGTGCTTTCTTTTGTGTGTTTCAGGTAATACACGCTGCCAGGAAGGTTTCGAAAACTACTCTCAATAATCGTGTGCCAATGATGCTCTCAAGGTAAAGCCATTTTGACAAATTTCGTTAGGGGGTTTCTCCAGGGGCAAGGATTCGCTGGTGACCCTTTGCTTGTGAAGACGGGACATGAGACTAAGCGACGAAATGCAGTGCTGGCTGAGAAAATCCATCGGCAACGTTTGCCTCTTTTTCAAGGCTCTCCTGGTTCTGTGATGATTGTACTATTATTGATGTATCCCAGATCACACGGGTATAATACCACTACGACGTTTAAAGAATACCAAGATGGTTTGGCAGTGATTTAATTAAAACACTATCCCTTCCCTTGATTTTTTCAGATCCGGCGAGTGACACTGTAAACTTTTTGCGTAGCACTGTAAACTGTACGATCGTTCACGCCAGATGTCGGAAATGATGTTGCAGCATTCAAAAATTGATCAGTACTCGAAAGTAGTACATAATCGAAATTTTTGAACCTCCACCGTCCGTAGTAAGCAGTCTGTCGACCACTGTTCCGTTTCTAATCTAGCCTAATGTTGGGATCGTTTAGCATATTATGCCAGTTTGAAATTTTAGTTCAGTGGTGAAAATGATACTAAACTTATCAGCTACCCTAGTTGAGGTGACGAGCAAATTTGCAAGTATTCATGACGTTTACAAACTGATAGGGTTGTAGTCGTGAGGCGTTCATGTGAAGAAAAATCCCGTCAGTGATGGTAGTTCGTGAAGTTTCTCGAAAGCTTGTCCGAGAGGCATTGGCTTCGTGATGTGCTCCGAGCTGACGGTTCATATGCGCGAGTTCCTTGGCCGTATTCGTACAGGCGCTCGCTTTCAAGGACGAAGGCAGTCAGTCCTTCCACGGTCCTCTTTAACTGCTTTTCTCACGCATGACTTCACATTCTTCCGTTAACTTCATTAGTTCTACTGTAACGAATGACCTTCGAAGCGAAGGTGGAACATCACGGAATTCGGTTTCCAGAAAGAGTTTAAATTAGTCTATTTCAAGGTAATTTGGCAAAGGTAATATATAGTCAAATCTTTTACTGTCCGGGAACTGACTTTAACAAAGGTAAGCCTATTTTATCTCGTAAAAAAGTGTGTATAACTGTAATAACTCAGGTTTTAACTAAACGTATTCAATAATTTTGTTTGAGGCTTTAGGAAAGATCTTATTATATAAATGTTTCATATCAATTACATGTAGTTTCAAATTGAGAGTACAAAAGTGGCCGAAAAGAGGGTATATAGGATGTGCATTTAGTTACAGAAAATAGCATAAATCGTTACAATAAAAGGAGCCAAAATTGTGAAGTACGCATGCCATAAACTTATTCGGCACTACCTGAAAACAGCAACGCCCGTTTACTACTTTGTGATTAAAGGTGATGAGAAATTCAATTAGCATGCATGTGCTTCTTTCATACGTTTAATTCAACGCCTTGAACTATAGTGACCTGGATCTGCGGCTTATTCATGACGCATTCTAGCGATCACAGAGTTCTTAGTTTGTTACCGGTCACTAGTATTATAGTCCATTCACGGTTACTTGCAACATTTCTGAAGCCCCGCTAAAGTTATACTTTCAGTCTATGTCTCATGCAAACAAACCCTAGATAATTACATCATAGGGACAGCGCACCGTACTTAGGTGCACTCAGTTTAATATTATTTTGCATGATAACTATTCTTCATCAGACTTTACAACACACACATTTTCTCTCAGTTTTCATTCATATTAATTGTAAATGCAATATATATATATAATATAAGTAAAATTACAATTTAACAAAGAAAAGCTACTTGTATGTCAACTGAAATATATGACGCTTGTGATACATGGCATATTTGGGTAACACATACACACACGTCCTACATGGAATTTTTTTTAAAACGTTTGATTCAAAAAGTGTGAGGATACCGCGAATAGACAATATTTCCCACGCAGTCATTTATTCTGGCGGACATGGGTCCCACATACCGACGTGCAATATCAGACCCGGGCACAATAGGCGTTGGTAGCAGTTGAAGTACAGGGCGGTATATGTTGGGCTTAACGTCTCTTCGACAGCGAGGTCATTAGAGACGGTGCAAGTTGCACAGGGAAGAGGGATTGGGGAAGGAATCGGCCATGGTCTTTGGTAGGGACCCATCCCAGCATTCGCCTGGAGTGATTTCGGAAAACCATGGAAAACAGAAATTAGGATGACCAGACCGGGAATCGAACCCGTGTCCTACCGAATGCGATGGCGGTTGGTGTTGATGTTGGTCCTAAAATCATTTCAACTCGCGGTTGGTGGTTAATGTTAGTGTTGGCGTTTGGTCTTGTAGAAAGTAGAAAATATTGAACTTTTTACCACCAACCGACCAATCAGTGTGTGCGTTGTAGTTTACCATTAACCGACCAATCAGAAAGTGTTTTATAGTTTGGTCACGTGACGGCAAAATTACGTGAAAAGGTTGAAATGGAGGAGGGCAATTGTGCATTTTGGTACAATGCAGTATCTTCCTGTCACATAACATTTTCAATGATCGCTTATCTCTGTGCTGTTGATTTCAGACAATCGAAATCCCACCAAATGAAAACAATACGTCTTGTGGCTATGGCTATGGCTCGATCACGAAACATTTTACACCAACGTGCCAACAGTCTATTGTGCCAGGGGCTTTAAAGTCACATGGTCAACAGTGATGATTAAATTTTAAATGACAAGCACTATTATATGAATAAAATACTTTTACCAATTCGAATTTAATCAAACTGCATTACAACTTGGTTAGAGGAAGTATACATACATCTCAAAGTATTTGTTTACTATTCAGTTTTCTTACCTAAAATCCAAACAATGCCGTTTTCGCTAGACGTGTTGACAGAAAAGCAGTTCAATGTTGGGACACGGAGATTGGTTGTGCGCAGCCAGCGAGATCGGTCTACCTCATCTTGAGTCTATGGTTCTACCCCACAGTCTCGCTGTTTCCGAGCACACTCTGGACTTGTTGGTTATATGCTGTTCACGGTTATCTAAGCACTTTTGATATCAACTTTGAGAAATGTCATTGCCTTTACCTGTGTACATTTTGATGGACTCGCTAACTAACAAGCGCCGTGTCAAGTTGGTAACGACGGAGGGAAAGTAGTTCCATACCTTAACATTGAATTAAAATTGTTAGGTAAACATTTGCGAATACGGAAATTGTTTCTCTTGCTTTATCTCTTTTTAGTGCATATAATTGCAAGAGTTAGTACATTTGTGCAATATTTGTTTCTACCTAATAACACAGTTTCGCTTGAACGAAGCATGAATAAAGTGATCAAGCCCATGGCAATGTTAATTCTGCATATGGTAGAGGAATATACAATGTGTACAAAAGTATACCTTAAAGAAGGGTTTTCAAAAAGCTCAGTTTATCGTGAACAGCCTATAGTCAATTTCAAGAAGTCCTCTATACTTGCGAAACTGCCTACTCGGTCAGAAGATTTCCGCCAGGCTAGCAATACAAAGACTGTTATTGAGGCGTTTCTTCAATAAAGCTGTGTTCGTGTAGCAACAGTTCGGGTACTTGTCGGAGGTCTTGAGCTTCAGGATAAGATACCAAAGGAAGATAATACGTATGTTAGTTTTTTTTTTCTTTTTAAGTACAGGCTTGAAGCCCCTGTGGTTTTGTAAACGTGGAGTGACGCAACTTCAGATAAATGCTTTACCAGGCTCTACCTTCCCCGCAGAACGCTCGATAGGTGAGCCGCTTAATAAAGATGAACCCGTTGCCCGAGGAAAACTGCAAATATTGCTGAATACTATTGCGAACATTTTTTTTAGGTTTCAGCTGACTGACACTTTTCAACAATCACATTTACGTTCCAATAATCAAATTTATGAACGCGCAACATAGTGTCGGTCAGCAAAAGTAGCTGTAAATAGCTCTGTGTTTGCGATTTTTATTCTTCTGAAAAAGTGTATTAAACTATAGCCACAATGCCGTATCTTTCCTAAACAGATTGTTGTATTAAAACCCTATGGTTACCGCTTAAAATTCTGAGGAAACATTACACACGCGAAGATTGATTATTCTTTTATTTCCATCGCCGTCGCAGTGCTTCGTTATGGCCGTATGTGACCTTGTATTATTTACTAAGGATTCCTCTTAAGGTTCGGAGCTTACTGTAAGCATAGTGGTGGAGTCTTCATCTGTAGCCGACCTGTGCCTAACCGTGCGACGTAAAAGTCAGACTTTCTTAATGACCCGCAAAATCGACGAGGAAAGCACGGGCGGGAGGTGTCGCGGTCCACCAACGCCGCTGGGCTTGTAGAAGTTCGACATGTCAGAACTACCGTAGTTTCAGAGACGTATCAGTACTCAATTCCTCAATAGAAAAACCTGCAATTTTCAGCTTATCGTGTACGAAAGTAACTGTAGCCACGGTATCTTCCAGCTCCTGATTTGCTACCTCGAATCTAGCCTGCTATCTTTGCACAGGCTGTTCACGGTAAAGTGAGCACTTTTGAAGTCCTAGTTACTTTTTTCTTTCAGTAATTTCTTATCCTTTAATCACCTTCTCTAATCAATATTGCCATGTAAGCAATAAACACAGTACATATATTCCACCACACACGAAAGTTTACATCTAAGGCTAAAGTAAAATATATTTATTGATTATTATTCCAAATGAGAGGGCTTTCAAAAGTGCTCACTTTACCGTGAATAGCCTTTAAGAAACTGAATTTTTATGCTTTTGTACTCAACAGTCTGGGTTAATTTTGTTCTTCCACGTGATGTCCGTTGTGTAAGTGTGTACCAGAAAATTTTCACAATAAGTGCAATATAACTGTAGAAATTAATTTGCTCGTTTATTTCAGTCGCCTGCTAATCATAGCTTTGTGGAGTGGATGATAGTTGATGGCTCCCACGTTCAACTTGTAATGGTGTCACTAATGTAGATTCTCGTGTTAATCCAATTGTAGACCATTCTTTATATCTTGGATATATTTTTGATAGTTCTGAAAACATCTGTGTTAACGTGTACATATATATTTCCACCACATCTGGTTTAAGTAAGCGTGTCACGTTCACATTCCGACTGGAGCAGTTCATTGAATAACTGTCGAAACCTGCTCGGGGACCAGTGTACTTTAGTACCCAGACGCAATATTAAAATTTACGACATTATATTTATTTTACAAATAAATAGTCGTGGTATCACTCAGCCTCAGGAATTTACGCAGTGGCGCTAGAATTATAGTCCAGGTGTTATGCATTTGTTATTTTTAGATAACGTAATGCTAAAATATTTCTGTGTATCTAAGATAAAGGGCACAATGTCACAAGAGTGCTCTTTGCGACGATACTATGACGGCACATAGTGCCCTTTCCTACTGGCTGAATCGCTTATTATTCCGTTTAGGAGATGGTGCTGTACACCTCAGAAAAGAGCGTAAAAATACAATAAAACCATGTCAAAACCTCAGTTTTGTAAAGTGTACATAGTACCCTTTACCTCCGACGCAAAGATTTTATGGCATTTATTACCAAAGTTTCTGAAATCCGTGCTTTGTAATTTCATGTAGAAAATTATTTACTAGAACTTCACAACACGACAAACTGCGAAACGGAACAACGTTGATAGTTATCGGCAGTTTTGTTTCCCCAATGATGGATGTGTCTGATTTGAACATATTTTCAGACGGTAAATCCTAATCCTTACACATGTGTCAACGTAATATTAATGTTTAGTGTGCTCTTTAGGAATAGGATATATGTGAATTGTGAATACTTATTTCATTAATTTGCAGTATACTACGCCCTCTGGTTGTCGAAATCACAAACTGTAGGGAACAAAGAAAAGTTTTTTATGCGCCGTTCACTCGATAGTATTTTCATTCTTGCGGGCTTTAAAAATAACTCGTGTATTTTTTTCTTTGGGCATAGTCTTTTTTATTCTTTATTGTAATTGGATTTATGCAAGAATGTTGCAGAGATGGTAGACATTTTTTCTAGATCTCTAGAAAGCAAATGTTCACAAATTAGGTAAACAGTATTTTTGTTATTGCAGAAACATAGTAAGACAAAGAAAAACGTCTTCGTTTAAAATTATATCCAAAAAAATAGATCTCTTTGGTTCTTGGGGAATATGTGACGTCAGCTACTACGTGCTGTGCAATTAAAACTGCGATTCAGCAGAGAACTTTCTGTGTACTCGAATTCAATTTCGTGTCAACTGTGAGTTACCCGACTTTGCTTCTATATAGGTACTTTTTTTGTGTGAAAGAAAGGCATGCAGGATTATGTCCACATGACAGCATTGTTGGTGAACACCTCTTCCCTCTTAAACGAAATGGTTGTATTGTTTCCATAGATACAGGATATATTTGTCGCTGTTCCGTGTGTAGATTCACTTCAAGGCGGACAGAATTTATGCTCTGACGCTGCTAGTAACTCTTGATATTGGGAAAGATGTTTGACAAATCACGTTTTCACATGTTTGTAGTGCTACAAAACAAGTGATAAACAAGTTTCATACTGCATTTTTATCCAAACTATACAAACACAAGAACTTGTTTTATGCATTTCCTAAAAAGTTATTTTTGGTGATTTTTTAACTACCTAGTAAAACACTTGATTCGTGTTAACTTAATTTTCACCTTCGTGAGTTGTCTGTATTTACATGTCTAGAGATTTTATGTGGTGACACGTCTCTCATGTAATGAAAAATTTGCTAGTGCGCCCCTGCTGGCGACGAATAGACCAACAAACATGCACAAAATGGCTGCGTCGATACCATCGCTCGTAGCTGCGAACTGTAGAACTTCAAACACTCTGGTGGTGGGTGCGAGAATCACAAATGACCGCCTACAGCAGCCGACTGGTGGCAGGCGCGGGAATTAAAGATGGCTTAGCATGCTCTGGTGGAGGATGCAGGAATCGGAGATGGCCGCCTACAGCAGACGATGGTGATGAGTAAACATCCAAGATGGAGGACTCGAAAAGTAAGAGAGAGAAAAGGGTGAAAATAAAGGAGACTAGAAGGAATATGACCCTCCCTCCAAGGATAGAACAGATGAGATAGAGATAGGAAGGAATGAGGGAGCATGAGTAAGAAAGACACGAGCTAGAAAATAAAGGAGACGGGAAGGAATGCCAGGGAATGAGAAAAAAATAACATCGGAATGACAGAGCGTGAGAAAAATAATCGGAATGCAAGACCATGAAGAATCGAGGTGGAATGATAGAACAAGAGGAAAAAGGGAAATTCTGAGGGAAATTTCAAAGAGAAAAAAGGGAAATCCATGATTGTCGCTGCTGACGAGGAATGACAGAGCAGGAGCTTTCCGCATGACATAAGATGGCCGCCAGGTGCGCTAGAACATACCATTTCTAACTACCAACATGAAATTTGACAGTCTACGACTTGGAACTATGGCATCGTGACGATTAATGTATTTTACACACATACATTTTTTTTTATTACTATCTACTATATATTTTGGTACTTGTTAATAATTGTGGTTTGGATTAGTGTGGTAAGCAAAGGAGAATTTGACTTACTTTCGATGGGCGATTTCCGGTCTCGCCAAGTAGTTGCCATCCATGTATTTTTTTTTTGTAATCGGCAATTGGAAAACCCCGTACTGTGGCTTGTTTCTCTTGGGAACGCTTCTTACAAGTCATGTTATGATTGTTTGCCACGAAGTGAAGCACACGAATAGTAGCTTAAAAGTTTGTCGATCCTTTCTATATTAATATTTACTGTGTAACATGCATAGTTAAATAAAGTTATAAATAAATACTTAATGCAAAACATGATTTTTATTTGATTTAGGGCCTCCATTTAAATTTGGCTACTCGCTGCTCCATGCCAATAGGCTAAACTGGGTGGTTTATAAAGCAAACTTGTCATAATTTTATTTTTATTAATATAAGTGCACTATGTAAAGTTTGAATCCTGAACGCCTCGAACCGTAAGTTGGAATTCAAAAAAACTACTCCACCTAGGCAACGCATTGAATATATGTGCTTTTTTTTTTATGAGCAGCAGCTAATTTGGATGCTGTGATGTATGGTATGGCATGCGTGTCGTTATTTTGGACGTTTCACCAACTTTGTGTACCGCTAGTATTTCTTGATCATTGGTGTAGAAAGGTATGTGCTAGTATCATAGCTTATTTTATTATAATTGCTAGGTTAAAGTTTTTAACCTCTGGTCATTATTGTAGGTTAACTAATAGTAGATCGGTTGCGTAAACTTACAACCAAAACCACAGACTTAGCTGTGACTTTGTCGGGACTCGAACCCAGAGCCTCGTGGTTCGCGGCTGACGCCTTAATGACCGTTATCACGGAGATCAGCCATTTCTGTTTCATGCTAGCTTGCATTGGAATTGATACATAGGCACGTGTGCTAGGCTATGGTCATGCTGGTGACGCGGTAGGGACTGGAACCAGTTTCGTGGAATACAGGCTTTTATAATATTTCGTATTCCTGCAAATTGAGAGTTTATTTACATAACTTTGGAAAAGGAGTAGGGGGGCGAATGTTCAACATGTACAAAACCGGTAAAAAGTACAGGCAGTTAATCTTGGCCCACGTGACTGGTAGTTGTCCTTGGTGGGATGGACGATAGGTGGGTTGTGGGAACTCATTATGGGTGGATGAAATCTGACGTGGGCAGCGTTTCAAGGTTGACCTGTTCTGCGATGGATAGCAGGTATCAGCGTGATGTTGATGGTTTAGCCTCTATAAAAAGCCTCTGTAGCCGGGGCAGTTCATGAAAGAGCGTTACCCACGATGCGTGACGTCTTGCGCGCAGACATGGCTTTGTTCGCATACATGCTACGGTGCATTCATAGCTTCCCAGACTTTCACCTCCTCCAGTTGGCGTTCGTTAATGGCGATGCACACATGAAACACGCCACCTCTAGGCGGAACTGTTGACAGCAACCAGCTGTTTGCTGATGGCATTCCAGAGTTATTGTGTGTGACGTTGCAGTGATATCCGTTGTTAGTGCACAACTTGTGATGTTGGCAGTCAAGTTTTTAGAATAATTCCTTACGAATTTTTGGAAATTCGTAACTAAGTAAGTTGTAAGTTATTTCAGGGGAAAAAATTCTCATGCAAAAACTTAAGTCATGTGTAAGTTGATATTTTCCCCTAAACTTTCATACGAAAAACATTCGTAAATATTGGCATTTGCTGTAGAGAAGAACCAACATAATAAATTGAGGTTGTATACATTCCTGTGAAAATGTTGTCTTCTTTATTTTTTTACCCCCATTGTTATATATCTCTGCAGATACAAAAAAAAATCACAGTAAATAACAGCATTGTTGGGATTTCCTGCCACACAACCTTCGTCTTTAATTCGCTAACACAGAAATGAATCGCACAGGAGGATTACTTAAATTGTATTATTGTGTAGGTACTTAACTAACCTTGTAAACCTGAAAAGGTGATGTCAACAGGTAAAAAACTGCTTGCTGAAAATTTATAAAAAAATATGTGATTAGCGATGGAAGGGTGGTGTTGGGTGGAAGGGTGGAATTGTCTGTAAATCAACAGGAAAACTGTTCAGTTGGTGTAATTCAGTCGTTGAAATAATCGTTAAGCTTTCTGTGATTTCGGTAAAGTAGTTGTCACAGGTTTACAAATAAATTTTACTTGTTTTTATTGCAATATTTACTTTCAACTTTACATTACAGCGACCCTCTGTACTTAGTGGACACAAGGAAGTGGTAATTTTACTCCACTGTCCGAAATTATTAAACAGAAAAAGTTTCGAGCAGTTTTTGAGCGTTATTATTATATAGCTAATTCCTTGACACAGACTTTTCGTGTAGAATATCAATTGAAAAACAAAAATGGGGAAGGACAGTGATTGATGGAGAGGCAGAGAATGATTAAATTTTCGGTTTAACGTCGAACAATTATGCACAGAACCACCCAAAGACGAAGAGACTTTATAACAACGGAGTACGAACCGTCTTGCGATATGGCCGCCTGGCTAAGTGAGCACGGGCTTACTTTATTTTTTCTCTTGATTTTATGAATGCATGATTTTTAGCATTAGCGTACAATTGTTTTATGCACGCTAGTAGTGAAGCATTACTTTCTTGGATCATTTCGGAGCCACATCATTCTTATATGTTGTTCCACTTGGACTGTCAGAAACGCGCCATATTTTGTCATAACGACAGTACTGGCCTGGCATTTATTTACTTTATAAGGTGGAGTATCTTTTTAAACCTCCTATTGAATTAAAACCCCCAGAATGTTTATATCCTTCGTACTAGGTGTTCATGGATATTCCGCGTTTACAATCATAACCGGAGTATCATGCCACGATTTTGTTTACACATGTTAATTGCCATTTAAATGATAAAAGTGAGTAAAGGGGCAACTTCCCTCCCCTTTGTGGCACTTATACCTGTATTGTTCCGAAATGATTCAGAAACATAATGTGCCTGCTACTCACGTTTACAAAGACTATATGTGGCGTGAGTGTTTCAAACATCCAAAGTACTGCAAAATTCAAAGCAGAGATTTACTACATATAGTCCATTCGCGGTTACTTCCAACTTTTCTGAAGCCCTGCTAAAGTTCTACTTCCAAAATATTCCTTCTCATCGTGCAAACAAAGCTTAAGCAAGTCTAAAAAATTACACCAGAGGAACAACGCGCCGCATTCGTGCTCACTCAGTGCAAAATAATATTTTGCATAATAACTATTTATTATTAGGCATTACCAACACACTTTCTTTATCTCTAGTTTTATTCATGTTAATTGTAATGAAATATTATAATTTGTACATAAACATATAAGTGGAAGGTCAATATAACCAAAAATTAGATAGGGGAGACCGGGGCTAGTTGGCATAGTTTTTTGTTTTTGATTTTTCTAATTTTTTGTATGGTGCGTAGAACGATTCTAATGAATGCTGCTGTCAGCCTAACTCTCTAGCTACAAAACCCACTAGAACCCATTAATTAAAAAGTTCTTTAAGGGGCCTGTTCAGCCCGCTTCCTAAAGGCTTCTAATCATGCCAACTTACCCCAGGCACGGGGTAAGTTGGCATGCCCCATGAGGTTAGTTGGCATAGATAGGGGTAAGTTGGCATACCACACACAACAATTTTCAAGAAAAACGAATTTTATTGAACATAAAAACTGTCAAATGAAAGCTGAATTCCAAAGTAAATTTAAAATGAAATCAAATTTTCAAGACCTCATGTCGATAACAAACGTCGGGAAAGCGCTGATTTGAACTGGTGGATGCAATTTTAGCACAATTTTTGTGACGTCGTACCAAATTGAATCTTCTGTGTTGGGCCACCTCCAAGATTTCCCTTATTTCACTATAGTCGACACACCATATTCTATCCCTCACGTTCAACTACCTTTCCAAGGTACTGGCGGCCTTGATAATTCACTAAGACATAATCGTCTATGTCGAATTTAGTGAGATCCCTTACAGTGTTCACTTCAGGCTCAGATGTTACAGAATTTGCTGGAAGTGTAGGATGAGAAGTCTTGTCATATTTTTTGAGGTCCTGGAGATTGTGGGGGACTAATGGGATGAGAATTCCCACAATTTTCTTTTGACGTGGAAGGTTTTATCGTACCTGGCTCACCATAATCTTGAGAGGGTGCTGAACGTCGATGCTTCTTGCGGAGGAGAGGTTCATATTCTGACTCGAAATTATCTAGGAGGCCCAAGCTGCTCTCACTGTCAGCATAGCTGATATCACCTGACGTTGCCTCCTCAGAATCCGTAGCACAAGATTCAGATGGAGATTTTGGTGGAGGTTTTTTCTTCTTCGGCTTGTCAACATTAGCATTCTTTGGCGCACATGTTTTTTTTCTTTCTGTTAGCTCTTTCAGCTGCTATTCCTTTTCTTTTGGGTGTGTCTGTTTTAGAATAGCAGTACACCGTATTTTTCTTCCACAGTTCGATTGTTTTCGTGGCCCTGCTTTGGGGAATGGGCGAATTTCCTCAGGGGTCCAGCTTCGGGCGGATGTTGGCGTTGAAGGATGAGGCACTTTGGTCGGGCCTACAGGCGTTTGAAGCGTCTCTGCATTGGTCGGAGGAGCAGATTGAGATTCATCGAGGCTCTGTATCTCATCGGGTTCAATCATCACTTTGTGCAGTTTCTGGAGCAGGGCGATCAGTGACGAATGATGGCATAAATTCATGGTCCTTGAATATATTTGGATTGAAAGGGCATATCCCACTAACTTGAAATCCGGAAGTAATATTGGATGGAGTCATTGCAAGCGGAAAAGTAGTTTTGACGATTGATGGAATGTCATAGATGGTTAAAGTTTGGCCAGGATGGTTATTCATCCAAGCATCACAAGCAGTATTGCAGTATTTCTTGGAAGGGCCACAAACGCTCCTATCCAATGGTTGCAATTTGTGGCTGAAAAGGGGGGGNTCTCTTTAAACAAATCAAGTGCCTCAATTGACAAATGCGAGTCATGGTTATCGAGGAGAAGTAGCACTGGTCGGGTTTTTGAGCACCTCGTACAGTGAATGAAGTGTTTTGCAAATTTCACAAAATTATTTTCGATCATCTAACCTGATTTGTTGGCATCACCGCTGGAGCCCTTTGGACCGGATCGCACAAAATGGTCCTTGAACTTGACTCGCGGGAAAATGAAAAATAGCATACCTCCTGCTGACACACAAACAGCCAAAGCCACGAGGGTCCCCTTTTCGGCAGAGGTGAGCCGCCCAACTTGCTTTAACCCTTTCCGTGCTACCACCTTGTCTGGCTTTTGGACGGTAGTAATACCGGTCTCGTCCATATTGTAGATGTCTTGTGGCTCAAATCCATACCTGTCCAGTACTGTTTTGAGCAAATTGAAAAAGTTGTTAACGTTCGTTTTGTTTAAATTGGTGTCTCGAGCTAGACTGGTGGCTTCAGGTGTACGAAGAGATAAGAGTTTGTGTCTGTTCATAAAATGGGAAAACCAATCCTGTCCTGCCATGTTCATGTGTTCCCACGACTCAGGTATGGTGACATCGTTCATCTCAGCATATTGGAAAGCAAATTTTCTAACCTCCTTCCTCGAGGGACCAAAGTAAATATCTGATGCCTTTTCCAAAAATTCTTCCAACAGATATTCTTGTTGACACGTGAACACCTGTAACAGAAAATAAATCAATCGCAGGGAGCATAAATCAACAATAGGGAGGTTCAAACTTACGTATCGATAAAATGATAAAATTATCTTACAGGTAAATGATTAAAACCAGTAGGTATGTATACGCGGGTAGGTACCTACCATCCTAGGGGCTTGATATATCACACCTACATGTCTGGATGTGCTCGATCCCTCTCCTCCATTAGCAGCAGGGGCAGCAGTCGCATCCCTTGCTTTTTGGCAGTACCTGGCTAAGCTCCTAACAGGAATACCAAACATCTGAGATGCTTCAGAATGGCTTTTTGCGTCAACAAGGGGAGCATGGACAGCATTGCTGATAGCCTCGGCTGTCCGGTGTCCTCGTTCCGTCGTTCTCTTGTAGTGCCTCATTGCCTATTGAAACACATAGGAACGTAGGTATTATAACAAATGAGTTACTTTCAAAGCGTAGGTTACTGTTTTTAAACCAATGTTTCTCCTATTTTGTTGAAAAATAACATCCAAGTAACGTGCGGGGCTAGTTGGCATAGACAGTATGATCTATGCCAACTAGCCCCATACCCTCGTATGCCAACTAGCCCCACAGGGATTTTCAAAACAATATGGCCTCCACAGAATTCTACACAACAAAAGTAAACCCGGTCTCCCCCTACTTTTACGTTAACAGAATTATAAAACGCTTGTGATACATGCCATATTCAGGAAACAACCAAACATGTATTTAATTGGTGTGTTATTTTAAAAGCTTGATTCAAAAAGTGTGAAAAAACCGCGTAAAATACTATACGTAGACTTAGTTGACACGCAGTGAAAAGTCAAGTAGGCGAGGAAAATAGAGATGTTTGGAAGGCATTTTTTATTAGGTGCTTTCCAGCTTTCTGTTAGGAACAAGCTTACGAATGACAGTTTCAGTTGTTTTTTTTGTAGACTTTGAGAATTAGGTGCCACGAATGTTTAAGTAACAGACGAATGAATGTAAATATGAATTGCTGTCGTAAATAGTAGTGAAGTATTAAAACGAAGCTCTTTATTGCAAGATAAATTAATGTGGTGCCTGTATGATCGCTAAACTGCATGTCTACCTTAGGTTTGGGACGTCGTGTGATAATTTTCGCGGTAGGGCGCGATCCTCAAAAGCTCCCGTTTGAGTGTGATGCAAAATGGAATATGACTCCGCCTTAAAATGTGCGTGTTGTTATTTAAAAATGCATTAGTTTTATTTTTATTTCATTTATTATTATTTAGTTTATCAGATCCCGCGAGTGAATTTCACACATAACTCTAGAATGCAACATATCACATAATCATGCGGTATTATATATTACAAAAATGTTGCTACACATACTTACATACATTTCTGCAGCCAACGCCAATTTTCTGAGAATTTTATTTTGTCCCTTTAAGAACGTAATTTGAGCTTGTCGCCAACGTTGTACGATTTTTGAGCGACAACTTTCTCAAATAAAGTATTCAGGGAGTGAAAGGATATAAAGATTACCCAATTTAATTCATTTTAAAATGTACTATGATAACATTCCGCGAGAACGTTAGTTTTTTTGTAATATTTTTCGGCTCGGAGGTGGATATAGCACAGAGTTTGGCAAGACTGAAGTGGCCTCCAGTTCGGTTGTCAGACTGGCGTGGCGCCACGTTGCAGTGCAACGTCACATCTCGTCCTTGGCGCGGATGCAAGGGAAATATCTTACACGATTGGCCTTGTCAGCGATGTTCCCTCAGGCCTTGTGACGAGCCTTCCAGCCGACCATCGATTGAAGAATTGACGTGCTTCTACTGGAACTGGCTGAGCTCGTCAAGGCACACGAGCTTCGGCGGCTACTTACCTCCTGTGGAAAGAAAAAAACACATACTTGTGCACGTCCACGTGGCTTTTCTACTTACCGCTGCTCCGTGGACGTTAAGGGGCCACAAACGTATTAATAACACGCAAGTTTGTTCAGTATATCATACTTGAAGCTTTGCCGGAGGAGTTTATTATTTTGTCAAACATACGAGGAACAAAATGGCAATAACAAAAAGACATCCACGCTCTGTACGACGTCAAGTAACAAGGGAAAATAATAATTCTACTGAAGACAGTTTCTTTAAAACTTCAAAATTTTATTTTAAGGAAATTATAAAATAAATATATTGTTACAAGACGCTTGAGGGGCGTATCCGAGTTCGTGAGGGTTGGAAGTCTTAATAAAAATAAGAAAACAAAATTTGATTTTGATTTATTCACACAGTTATTGCTTACAGCATCAGCCTATCAATCTCCACTATAACTCTTTTTATTTCTCAGTGAGCGCAGTATTTAATGTCTATCTCAACAGTAATTAAAGTCCTCCTCAATGTCTCTGTTTGGTTATAGTCAATTAACTCACACCCGTCATTAACTTATGTTCAGTCTGTCTGTTGCCATCATTTGAAATGTCTTTCACTCACGCATCCAATCCAAAAGTACAGCCTGGCAGTCGCACTCTTCACTGCTCTGATGCTCGCAGTCTCAGATTTTCCTCCCGGTAACAGTGGTTCAAAATGAAAATCTAGTTGGACAAAATTATTCAAGTACGAAAATATTAAATTTATACGATATAGTCTTTATATAAGTGCATTTCAACTCAAAATACACAAAAATAAGAATTACAATGGTTTCACATTAATTAGTTACTAGTTAACAGTAGGAAAAATACTTCAACTTATTGAAATTATTTCTAAAACAATAAAAAATATGTAACGTGGAGTTATTTATTTTAAATATACATGATAATCAGTATGATAATCAGAATCCACATTTTAAATCAAGTTTTAAGTGATTCATTTACTTCATTTTTTATATGTGAAGGAAAAACATAAGTAACTATAGCAAAATGCACAATATTTTTTTTTTTTATGTGATACAGAATTTCTCATCTCGTATAACAATTACACTTTTCTTTCATTCAATCATTATTTGTACGGCAAACCCTTGGAATTTTTACATTAATGTCTCATTTCTTTAAATCCATTAAAAATTCTGGTCAATATTTTACGAAAAGCGCAAATTATATCTCTGGTAATTTATGTAATTGGTGTTTCTAGTTGATGGTTAAAAAGTACTTGCTAAAATAAGATGCTGTATTTTAAGGTTTTTCTTCTTATCTAGAGTTAAATTTGATAAACATTTCATTTGTAAAATTGTTTACCTTGCCTATAAATTTAGTTTTTCTAGTCTAAACACTAAGTTGCAACTGTGTAAACGTAGTTTTAGCGTGCATGTTATTCTGTGTCGTATGCAGATTCTTCGCCACTTTCAGAATGAAAACTTCCTGGAGCAGATGGACAGTCGAGCAATCTTAATACTTCTAAGCCCAATCTCCCCTGATTGCGTTGTGGAATTTTTCTATAGCCGGAAATTTAGGGTCGGAGGTAATAAGCAGCATGTGGAACGAATCTTTCATATTAGTTTTTCTTGAAAATTTGCGAGTATGGCTCTCTCGTAACCTCTTACAATCCTTATTCCAGGCTTCCCGTGTCCCTTCCGATAGCTATACAACAGGCAACAATTCATGTTGTATGATTTCTGATCCATGTATTAGTAGTTTGTGAACGCTAGCTGGCATGTAATACCATGCTTACAGTGCAGTTGCTTGGGCATATGCACCAAGAGCTGTTGATTTAATGCTATAAAATTGCACTGAGAATTGTTGCAAAACGTTTAATTAATTCTTCATTTTTGCCGGTGATCCATGAAAAAACGTCTTGCGGTGTTGTCATCATTACTGGTGCCGCTTCCAGGTTTTGGCATATCAACCAATAAACATAATTCAAACAGAAACCTACGTAAGATTTCATCACTTCTTTTCTTTCTCTTTGACTTCTTCGCTCCTTATTTGCCATTTATTTACGTCTTGTCTGTATTCAATATAAAGAAGACACTCAAAACAGCGAATCCAAGCATGGAGTGTAGACAGTCCAAATTCGTAATTAGCAACATCAGGAGGCTTTGCCGTATAAACAAACTATATTGTTCATTCCCTCGGGACTAGCTCCACACATCAAGCACCTCTGGACGGACACTCCAGAAATGGAACTACAAACTTTACAAATTGTCATTATTAACTTGTGTTCTACCTACAGCTGCTTCCCTGCAACTTCAATTTTCGTTGCGGATAAAAGTTTTATTTGTTCATCGATATTTTTTTTTTTCCTTTACACACATTGCTTTCGTTTATTTTTCAAACATTAGTTTAACTGGCCTGCAATACCTTGTTGACGAAGGCCGTTGATTTTTCCACAATATTATTTCACTTTCGCCAGAAGAAAATGAAAGTTGCAGTGGAACTATGGATATCGCAAACAAATCGGAATCGTTTTGGATTTCAGCTCTTTCGGCAAATTTCTGTTTATAAGTGGTATGGCCTGAACTGCCATCACATCCCCATTTGTAAATAATTTAAGTGGGGTTTCATTTGCAATATTAGCGCGCGTAATTGTTTCCGACTGTACACTTGCAAGCCTCTGAACTGTGTGATCCAATAACGCTTGTAACAGCATTCTGCAGAATTTTCCGATATTTTTACAGAAGCTTAATTCAGGTAGCATTTTTTCTTGGTTACAAGAACAGCGTGGCATGTTGGGTAAATGTTGGCAAATGCTGGCAAATCTAGCTTTTGCTTGGGACTGAATTAAGATGTACTGGTGCTTAGTTAACTTGCCGTCTACATACAGCGCTAGTGCTTCATCAGGCGTGTAAGACATGCATGTTTTACTAAGGGATCGAAACTATTTCTTTATTCTCTTTTTGGAAAATATGTTCTCAATTCTTTAAACAATTCAGCATCACCCCTTCTTCCTTGAGCTTGTAGACTGGTTGTAGTAGTAAAATACAGCTCTTCGCTTGTGGTCTCCAGCAATAACTGAACCCCCGTTTTTTTAGTTATTCCACTGCTTTCTTCATTTTTGGACGGCCGACACTTGAAGAAACACTTTCACCGTTTTTCCTGAACTATAATCAAAACTACTAATAGCTTCCGGGAAGTCATTTTACCTCCAACCATGTATAATTTTTCGCCAAAAAATCTGTTTAATGACCAATGCTTGCACGCTACCCTGTGGCCACATGCTTCCAAAATAGACTCACTTTACGTTGTATACCTTGTCGGACACTTTCTGTATAGTCTTCAATATTCAACCAAGTTAACACACAATTCGACAGATGTTCTTTCCGGTCAGTTTTATCACGCACCCTCTTCCACACTTAGAAGGGCTTACCGAGGCACCGCACAGGCTGTAACAAAACGATATAATTATTAGGGTGGCAGCTGTTATAAGCATTTTTGCAAAGAATATCCATCATGGAGTGAGAAAAAGCAAAGTTTAAGGTGGCGCTCCACGGACTTCTTTTTGTATTTCTCATAAAATTTTATCTATTTAATAATTTCATGTTACTTGAGCACTATACAATTCGCAATGTTGCAAATTAAAATAATACTGAATTTCGCACAATTTTATGGGGAATTTATTATGTACATACCTTGATTTGAAGTATCTGTAGCTTTTAAAACATACTGTATGCGCACACACTGATACCCACGTGCTCGTTGGAGAGACCCTCACACACCTGCTGATCTTGCAAGCCAGTGCCCGGAACTCATTTATAATTCCGATGTGGTGTGCTGGGTGGCTTGGGTGATAACTTTACATAGGAATAGGTGTTTTAACACATCATCAGAAATTAGTTTGGTCCAGCTAGATTCCCATTTTGAACCACTGTGGCTGGTCTCTTTCCTCCACTCGTTTCTCTTCTCGCTCGCCGTCTATCGCCCAAACTCCAGACACTCGTCAACTTTTCGTGAACTCTTGGCTTGGAGGTCCTACGTGCTATTATAGTATCAGCAGCCATGATATGGAATATTCCCCGCACTCAGAGTCACGCTGAGAGAGGCAAGGACGATGAAAACAAGAACATTATTCAGATAAACGCAGAAATTCAATCTGCTGAAGGTCAGGAGCGCGCGAGCCGCAAAAGACTTATCGAGGTGCCATATGCAGTGGCAAGACTGTGTAAGCTGGTATTTGTCTTCGCCGCCCGCTCTTGGGTTACATGCATGACCTTCTCATATTTCTGATCTCGCAAGCGAAGCACAGCAGCAAGCACGTAATAATATTTTGTGATAATTTTTCTACCTCTTCAATAGTCTTTCTTCTAGGCATCGTATCAACAAGATTAGCAGTAGTCATTTCAAGGCCTGTCTCGTCTCAAGAGCTATTCATGGCGGTGATTAACTCTAGACGCGAGGAGCACATATTCTTCCTAGTTTTCTTCAATACAGATCACAGATTTTCAGTTGGGTTGATGTCTGGCGATAGAGAAAGTGTGTGAACCTGAAGAGGTTGTAAAGTAGCCATTACTGGATTATATGGGCTTTATGCGCGGATGGTTGTCTTTTTCCGGTGTTCTGACTTGCGTCGTGCAATCTGAAGCCCATTGCAACAAAAATAAAATTCTTGCTTTCATCTGTAAAAGCGCCTTGCTCCCAAAACAGTGTTATGTATTTATTTAGGTGTGAGCAATTTTCAACCACAGTTTTCTGTTTTTATATTGTCTTTCTCGTTGCCGTGCCCCTAAATCAATCTTCATAGACACGATTCCTGATGGCGTGTGGACCCCGGATACTGATACAGTGTTTCGATAACCTCCGAGCACTCGTTTGGGGTCACTTCGGAGATTTTCGTTGTAAGATAACGGGTATTCCTTGCAGTAGGACTCTTGGTGGTCCTGCTCCAGGCTCCAGGTTATTGCCCACTGAACCCTAGTTTTACTTTCTGCGACATGGGAAAACATAAGTTGACTCGCTATGTCCTTGCAACTTGAACCACCCCGCAATAACGTGGTCTTGAATTGGTGTGTACAGTACTTGCTGGAAGGTGTTATCCTCGTGCCAGGTGACGAAGTTCCCGGTGGAACCGGCGCTGGCCTCACCAAACCTCCCCTCCAGGTGGCCGATACCTATTGAAAGGTTATACCTGGAGCGCTGACTTTCTAGTTGTACGTTATCCCCCGCAAGCAAAAACTAACTCGGCTCTCCGGGAACTTTGCAATTTTGTTACCGCCATGCTGTCCGTAAAGAGTTTAAAACACAGAAACTACATTACAGACACACCTACCGCGAACCACGCTTCTGCCTTCTTTTACTTGAAATAAACTAAGCATGGTGGTATCCCATTAACACAAAAACGCGGCCCAGTGCGGTCGGGTGTGGAATAGGACTCAGTTTTGGTGGACGGCCGGTAGCCGGTATCGTTCCCCGCCGAGCGCAAGGGGCATTATCTATACCACACTGCAGTCTTTCAGAGCCGTCACATGCACGGATGTCGGTAGGAAGAAAGTCATGACTAGTATTCAGACGGGCAAGAAGAGTTTCCCAGGGCGTGCCAGGTGACTGTGGGACTGCAGACTGTCTTCGTCCTCACTTGCGGCATGCACACGTGGGACCACACGCTGTTAGCGCCTCTGCCGGCCGCATTCTATTTTCGCCCGAGACAGACCGCGCACAGTCAACAGCTGCTGTAGCAATTGTTACGTAAATAGCGACCACGTGGCGTTCATTATTTCCATGCCTTGTCCACTGAGCTGGCTGTCGCATAGTTCCTATTTTATGTTGATGTTAAAAAACTCGACTTGTAGCTCTCGTAAGGATTTTATATGGTACACTTGCGTTTAAAAATTGTGTGAAGTACATGCTTTTCTTTGCACGAGTTTTGCATGGTTATCGTCGGTTATAACTCCACTGTTCTAATGCTGTACAAATTAGAAATAAAAATACGTGTATGACTCCAACGATGTACTCAGAAATAAAGTTCAGTACATATCCCATACTATATCTAAAATTTATTTACAATAATACCACAGTCATGCAGCTATATGCGACAAATTGCCTGCCAAGCATACAGCGACGGAGTTAGATAAAGAAATAATGTTAAAGAAATGTCTTCTATACATCGATTTTGAAGCTAATCGTTTCAAACAAAAGTATTACACATGACGTTTATTAAAAGTATAGTGGCATGTTAAGAAATGTTGCATATTTTAATGTTTTTTTTTTAATTTAGCATTAAACTACATTTTATAAAAATATTACCAATAAAAAAAAAAAAACCTTAACGTGGTGGCTGAGAAAGTTGTATTATATATAGTTTGAAACAGCTATCTTTAAAACTGACGCATTAAGAAGGAATTCCTTCAACATCGATACCCCATTTAAACTCTGTGGCTGCAAGCTGGTAGGCAGAGCCCTTAACCAACTTAAGAAATAAAATACGTCCATTTTCTATGCTCACGAGGATTTCTTGTGTACTACGGTTACCACTTTTTGAACAAGAAATATAGAGCGTTGTGGGAAAAGTAGTTTATTAGATATTTTGAACAAGCAGAAATGTGTGATCGTTCAGGCAACACAGTATCGTTTGGAAATAAACATTACTAAAAAGGCTGGTATATAACAATGTTATAATTTTTTGTAGACAAAAATAGTTTTGTGATGTTAAGTGGTGGGTGTTAGGAAACCTTGTTTAAACAGGTTTGCAACCAGTTCATAGTAAGTTATGGACGTATTATGGTTTACGCAATGGGCGAGTGCGAAGGCGGGAAAAGTCAAGGTTGTTACATACGTCTGCGCCTGTGTCTAGTTCCTACGCACGTTGCCAGACGGCTGTCGCGCGCTTTCTCCGCCGTGCCCGGGAGGTTCGCAATAGCGTCGATACTGCTCTCGTCTTTCGGCTAAGTTTCCTTTTTTACTGCTAGCAGCTGAGATTACCCACCAGTGTTTCTTTGTGTACCTAGTGTTGCTGATCCGTCTGTCTTGAAGGCTACACAGACGTGCGGCAGGACAAGAAGTCGCAGCTGTAGCAGACGACTGATAGTGACTGTGGTAAACGACAGTTCTAACCAAGAATCTGTAACGTTGCTGTTACCTGCCGAGGATGCGAAGAAAGTATTCAATCATTTTCCATTTGAATTAAGTATCCATATTGTAATTTCTACAAATTGATCTATCAGAAAACAGCCAATGGCATGGCGACGAGCTGTGCGGGCACAGTGGACGCCATTATTTCTACTGCTGACGAGTGTTCCGCCACGTAGGCGAATGTAGCCTTTGACAGCATCGGCATTCATGTGCTCGTGCATGGGCGAGAATCTGTATTGTTTTCTGGTCTCTACTGGGTGCGGAGAAGTCGGAACGATTTCTAATGCCTGTCCTAATAGACTTATAACATGTTTCACAGAGATGGAAAAATGTAGCAATGCAAAATTTCTAAAAAGTTTAATTGTAATCCTAGTATTTAGTATATTTCATTAGATGTTCTAATTCCAGAGGGGCGCTGGGTTTACGCCCATGTCATATATCCTTTCGCATGAACAGATTTTCCGCCCGGCGAATCATTCTGTGTGTACTAGGTAGTGACTAGTTAGGTGTGTCCATATTAGTAAATATTTTGGCACCCTGTTTGTTTCTCGAACAGATTTCGAATTTTAGAAATATGTAGGTTATAAATTTTCTATCATTGAACTTTGCGTTCTGTAACCATATAAAGTGCGTAGTGATATTTTGCACCATTCCATATTTGATGTCTGCCTGTGTGCGTGTCTGTTTTTGTGGTGTTAATAGGAGCTTCACAGAATATGGCTGTGTAGCAGACCTTTAAGACTTGGCCTAGGTTATTACATCGCTATTTCTTTGAAAGTAACAGTATTACAATTAGTATTTAGTTCCATTGCAGATTAATTTTTTTGTGTCCAATTATATTTTGAATTTAACTCGCAATAGCCATTGAACTTAAAAGCCAGGAGCCACTTTATTAATAGGCAAGGTTGAATAATTGTACTTCAGCAGAGAACAAAATTATATAAACGTTGGAATTTTTACTTTAATTTTCTTATGGTAAATTACTTGTTAATTTTATGTAATTAGGGCGTATTTGAATATTATTTCAATTGACAAACTTAAACCCTTCATAGAACAGACTTTGTTGTTTCTACAGAGTCACAAATCTGAACAACGCCTTACTATGTTTGTCTATGAAAATTTTCTAGAGTGACATGTATTATGTTGTTAATTTAAAATAAAATAAGGTAATTCAAAAAGTCATTAATTTTAGATTGCATAAGCAATGTAGTAATAATAATTGAACAGAAACTATTAGGAAATAATTTTGATGTCTGATTACTAACTCTGATAGTACTTCTCATGAACACTTTTTTTTCAAACCAGGCTATATTTTTGCTATATTTTTGGTGTAATAAATATCTGACAAAATCAGCTACAGTTCGTACAAACACTGAATCTTCTTCATTTGTAACTAATCTCTTCCATTCTCTGCCTAAGGTGGAGAAACCCCATCCATTTAGGAATTTTTTTTTCAATCTCCGTTTTGTCAAACTTTATGATTTGACATAACAATATCAATGCTTGATATGGTGTAGAGGACTACTTTCCAGAATTTTTGAAGTTTGTACGGTTTAAATTATAGGCATATTTTGCCACGTGGGACAAAGTTATCAAATGATGAAGGAAACTTTGATTACTGTTACTTGTGTGAAACAACCAGTGGCAGAAAAAAATTGGATTTGCAAATAACTTTTGAGATGCTTCATATGCCTTGACACGCTTGGTTTTTAAATGTAAGTATAAGATCATGGAAATCTCTCCCACTTCAGGAAAAGTTTCGCGATAACAAACCAACGACAAATTAAGCATGATGAAGTTATAATCTGGTATTATATACAAGTTAAAATGCACAGTTGTGTCAGACTCAACTTCTTCCACGTCCGCTTCTTCGCGTGTGTTAGACATTTCGCTATCTCAACACTGCCACCGCCGTCGCTCTCCGAGTCACCAGGTACACACTGTGAAACTGTCTTCTGCAGTGAATAGACACTCTACTCTGTTGATCCTGTACTTACCTGTTTCAGTGTATTCAATGCTTATACACGCTCAGAGATCATCTCAGTGGCGTATATACACACTCACTGAGGGGGTACTTGAATAGTGGGGTACTGTGCATTATGTTAAGGCTACATGCTTACCAGTTCGCCAGTTGGATAGGTTATCTAAGTACTTTTTAAAATTTCTCCATACTATATTAATTGTATATATTAATGTTGCGTTATTAATCCCATACTTGTTTCTAAAAATATTATAATTTTGTGCGGTGTAAAATGAAGCTCCAAGGGAGAGACTCGAGTCTCACTTAGCATCCCACCCCAATTGGATCCGCCACTGTGATCTCCTTTGTCACCTCTGTGACGTTTTTCATCTAGGATAACCCTCGACATTCTGGAAGGTGTTGCGTGGCAGGCCTGTTCATTAAAATATGAACTCAAATATCTGTGAAATGCGTTCCAAAACAGCAAGGAACATGAAAATACTAAATACTAAACATGTCCAAGATGGTGATGCATTTGTCATGTCAACCACATACATGTCTATAAATGGAAAGAGCAGCAAATTCTCCTGTTTAAAGCCACTTGTACATAATTTTTCGTTACATTCGAGGAATGTTGGAAACGCAATGTTAGCATTCTGCAATTGTGGTAATATCACAACCTCGATATTCTCTTTGTACACATCATTGTCTGAAACAATGAAAGTTGAATGTGGATTCAATGTATTTACATACGTGTGGTTTTAATTCATTCGAAAGAGAGAATACTACAGTAATAATGCTTTTAAATCCTATAAAACCCGGACATGTTAACTGTTCTGCTTAAGTGTTAATACTTTTAGGAATATTTCCCGTACAATTTACAAGTCCCTGTAAGTTACAAGGCTCTTTACGAAACTAAACTACAAAAACATTCGTATAAATTAAACATTCACTTGTAGCTTTATGAAACTTTTTACAAATTAGAAGTGAATTCTTTTTAAACTTGCAGACTTGTAATTTTATTAAATAGGCCAGTATTTTACAATTATGCATGATGTTAGCTGATGGTAATAGCTCTGAAAATGTTTACAATGTAGTATTGGTTCCCGATATATTGAAATGCGGTTTACTGTTTTACACGTACAAAGAACATTGCAATATCGGTGACATTGCACTGTTTGGTCCATGTTATTCATAACGGAAATTTGAAGGTGGCATTCAAGTAAGTTAATAAAAGAACATTCGGATAGTTGTTTTCGATCCATTAAACCAACGTTTGCTTAAAACGATGTCTCCACTCTTATTTTACAGAAACGAAATATGGCTTTTGACTCCTAAACTCGCACGCAGGTTTTAATTGACATTTTTTTTTTGTTTTAATCACGTGCGTGCACAGTGCTGATTTATTGTCTTGCTAGACACGCCCACTTCAAGAACAGTTTCGTAATGCAGTGTTGCGGGCCCACACTCGCCTTCACGCAATGCCTGACCTTGAGCAAGCCGCAGCGCGGCGCCACAGTTGCTTTCCCCCCCCCCTTTTTTTTTTCTTCATTATCTGTCTCTCTCTAAGTCTTAGTTAGTTCATCATGGAAACACGGCGCAATGGGTCGAGGTGTCATTAACCTTCTTCTCCTTCCGTCTTCGAAATGGTCATCCCGTGTTTTGCTGTTCATTTTTTTTTTTTGTTTGGTCTCGTTATGCTGACGTATAGAGGTTTCCCCGACGACTTGGAAGACTTCTTAAAAAACTGTTCACCTCTGGGAGACATGTAAGACAAGGTTGTACAATGTCGACCTGGCGACCTTGTGGTCTGTCCTTCGGGGTAATTAGAATGGAAAAATTCGAATACACGACTGGCTATGAAATATCTGGGTTGTGGCATTACTTGAAAACGTTTTTGATGTCTTCGTGGGCTTCCGAAAGATGTGTGGAGCCTCGATAAATAGTTTCATTGAAAATTTGCTCAGTATTTTTTGGTGGTATTTGCTTAAGAATATTGGCCAAGAAAATCTTCGCGTCCATATGCTAGTTTCTATTTCTCGTGTAGTTTCAAAAGTGTGTTTTTAGATGGTGGAAAAGGTTTACACGGGTGTTTTCATAATTATTTTTAAGCGTGGTAATTCTCGTATAGAATATTGTAAGGTTTTGTACAAACATGTAGGTTTACCGTTGAAAGCGCCTTAAAAACGCGACATCGTCGCAAGGACTGCACGCCAACTCAGTTCCTTAGGTTTTGAGGCTATGATGCTTTTGATGCCACGTGCTTTAGTCCTTAGCGGCTCCGACTTGTAGGCCAGGCTTCCTTCAGCATGGCGACCACCTTCAACTGTGCGACATTGTTTTCTTGTCTCTGCCTCCACCACCTGCTGAGTTTTATTGGACCTTATAGCGTGTTTGCAACAGTTTCAAATCAAATTGCCCCATGGGTGAACAGGAGACGTTATTTTGTGATTCGGAAAATACAGCACAAGTATTTACTGGAATTATTGTTAAACCCGTACCAAAGGCGTGTATACACCAAAATTCGCAGCGAACAGACGATATAAAATTTTTCATGAACAGACGATATTAATTTGTTTGGCAGATATAAAACATCACTCCCCGTCATACTACTGACAACGCCTCAATACAACAAACTGCCGTCATATCACTCCGTTGCATACACGATTGCGTAGAATAAATAGTAGCATCTCAACAAGGCAAGAAAACGCGAGTGATAGTGAAATGTATTTATTACTAGTATCAGTACTTAGGGTGAGGTATGCCATTTACATGTCGCAAGTTATTTATTGAATATCATGTAAGGTAGGTGTTGTAAGAAACCAGACGTGATAATGCCAGCGTGCATGCGCGTAATGCTGTAGTGTACGTGCATGCGTGAGAGATGGTATAAGAACTACTGACGATGTGCGTTTGGTAATCATGGCGCCGTGGTCTGTACAGCACCCTGCATTTATAGTGGAAGCTTATTTGCATAATGAGTCTCCCATCACAGTCTAAAGGATATTTTAGCGCCATTTCTGCGTGCAACGTCATGACAAGGCGCTTAATCACCGCACGGTCGTTTCATGGCGAAACAATTCCGTTACACCGGATCACGCATCTACATAGACTGGTCGCCCTCGTAGACATCGTGTGCTGCAGGGTTTCATCTGCTGCTTGGAGGAATGTGTTGGCCGTGATGGACACCTGCCTGGCATCGTGTCGAAGAAATAACTTGTGGAATGTAAATGGCATACCTTAGCCTATGCAGTAATGCTAGTATTAAATATCTCCCACGTTCACTCCTGCCTTGTTGAAATACTACTATTTACTATGCCCAATCCTGTACAATAATAAGTGCCGAGTACGGGGGAAAGGTGAGCGGTCGCCAACCTCCCACCCCCTTCTCTTTCCACCAGGCAAGGACGTCACCCCTCTTGGGTTCATAGATAGAGGTCGGTAAGTCAGTCAGTTTGTAGTAAGTATTTGCGACTTACGGTAAACTACTTGCCTAATTCTTTTTAAAATAAGTTTTACTTACAGCTATTCTCCTAAACATAAACAGTAATATTTCGGTAGGAATTATTTTATTAAAAATTTTATACGATGTACCTTCCATGGAATAAAAACTAATCTCTATGTGTGATCCATTGTGGAAATTGGCTGAAACTGAATGTGTAGTCTGTTTCGGGTTTCTAGCACTTGGGATGGTTTTTTTTTTTTCAGTTTGTTTAATTATTATAATTTTAATGACATTGTTCCATTTTTAGGGTGATTTTATAAATGCCATTGCTTTGGCAAACAAATAAAATGTCAATATAATAGTTGTTACTTGTGTTAAAAACTTTGGCCTACTAAATATAAACGGTACCTTCGTGGATAACCGCACACAAAAATATACAGAATAGAGTGAATACTCTGGCAACCCACTTAGCCATTAGGCCTTCCGGGTCTCCTTTTTAGCTACTACTTTTTCTTCACACAAAAATATACAGCACAAAGTGG
>NQII01000112.1:713690-732345 GCA_002778355.1 Clitarchus hookeri
GGGGGGGGGGGGGGGGGGGGGGGGGGGGGGGGGGGGGGGGGGGGGGGGGGGTGATAAGATAAAAATAATGTGGGCGTGGTCACAAAGTTTGACTTGCTTGCCAAGAAGCCGGCAAGTGAAGAAGTGTTCATGCTTTATGTGTAAAATTCCAAATTGAGACCCAAATTCACGTTTTGTCAGAACAAACTTGCATTAAAAACGCGTTTCGCATGTGGGAATCTTGTTGGACGATGCCGCTGGTCGGCGAGTTTTCTCGGGGATATTCCCCGTTTCCCCCGCCCTTACATTCCAGTGCTACTCACCTCACATCACCCTCATCGGCCCTCAAGTCCTTGACGTTAAGAGCCGCCTAAATCTCTCCATTAAAAAGGGGAGGAGGGATGAAATTGTTAGAAAGTAACATAGACGATAAGACCAGCTACCATTATGTGCTTGTATCAAGAAGAAACGGAATATGCAGGTGTCAGTAATTGTAACTCTATAATTGTAGAAATTCCTTCCAATTCCCTGTCCAATTTACTGCTAGTATTTCAGTCAGTGCTTATTTAAAACATATGGAGTTACGGACAGCGTTTTCGAACGTTGTTTTAAAAAGTACTAAACTAATCGCGAACAACTTATAGCCTGTCCGCTTTAAATCAAAACGGCATCTGCATTTAAATCGCACCGTTGTTAATTACACCAAGAAACTCAAGAACGTGTAAGTAACTTGCCGTCTCAAACAAGGCGCTAACTTAGTGAAAACCGGTTCTGACACATTTCGCACGCGAACTGCATACGGTGCGCGCAAAACTACTGCTGTCGTGTCAAGATCGTTTTTAGGACGTGTTCGCCTCATTCTTTATATTCCAGCATCATATTAACGTAGTAAAGTAACTGAATTTAACACGTGCCCCCGCTGTAGCTGATTCATGTCGCAACAGCGCAGTAAAAACGAGGAAATGTAAATTTGGTTTTTTTTTAATCGTTGAAATGCCACTATCAGAACCTGTTTGCACTTTGTTTAAGAGCAGTGTAATCGAGTCTGCGTTTTAAATTACATACATTCCCGACAAACATTGGACGAATAGCTGACAAGTGAGCCGTTTACAAGAAGAATAACAGCTTCCTACTTTACAACACTTATGTGTAAGCATGTGTTTTTTTGCATTTTCTATTTGGGATATCAATGCCTCACTATTATTTTAGTTGACTGAAGACTGTTACGTGTTGCACAGTTATACGAACTGTGGCATCACCTTGATAGACCGCTCGTTGATAACTATATTTAGATCTTACGTCACGCTGACACTTGTTGAATAAGATTGTGTTTGTACTTATCTCCCCCTCGCACCCCTTCGGCGTACGTTCCCTAGACGCCATATATTAGTTTCGGATGTTAGAAAGTGCAAAGGTTTTATAAACTTAACTACGAAGTTATCTTATCTACATGTTTTTACATTTAAAAAAGTGTACCTACTCATGTGGTGCAGCGGCAGTTATGGTAAGTCAAAACATGCTGTCATATCTGGAAGCAGTAACGGCTAACCGGTCACAGTTACGCGATACTTTCAGTGATGGAAAACACTTTCAGTGTTAGACATGATATTTGTGCGTGATTTTTATTATCTTTAGTAAATTTATTGTGGATAAAAATATTAAATAATTGTTCGCCTTAAGTAATTTTTGAGTAGAGAGAGAGATTAAAAAATCGCAGCAAGATGGCATCTCCCAAATGCGCGTTGCTGGGAAGTATAACGTTCGTCCTGTTTGTATTTTACATGGTTACTTTGCGCTTATTTGAATGTTCCTGTTTCCTGTGCAATAGGCGACAAGAAAACATAATTAGTAAATTTAATTGATATCTTTTAAATTTTGAATTGTTTTCTTAATATATCAAAACAGAATATAGATAAAATATAGCGTTGGTTCGTAGTGAAGTACGAATTCATGAACTACTGTAACCTGTTCGAATGTATGTACATAATTAATTTACGGTACTTTTTTCGTTATTACAGAATTTTTTGTAACTTGATGCTAACTTAGGCAGTGTTGCTAGCTTGATTTATTTTATCACAACTTTTATACTATCAAATAACTATATANATATATATATATATATATATCAATGAAATTTTTTGTAAGTATAAACACGCAAATAAACATACGAACACTTTCAAAAAATATTCCTACATAATCATGATTCAAAATTGCGGAAAGTGGTCGTAGAAAATACGTGGCATGCTTTAAACACACGAGACTTTATATGAGCATAATAAAAATAAGTTCCTGAAATACAAATCCTTAACTACACAAAATCAGTTAAGACTTGTAAGGTGAAAAATGTGGCGTGCCTGTATAGCTTCTGGAGCACAAAATGTAATACACTGAACTATTCCGTGTTTGAAATGTGTTTACCAAGATTGCAAAACACTTGTTAAAACAGCAACGGAGCTAAACTTTGTTACTGGAGGAACAGCTGTTAGCGAAGAGCAACGCGTCAATAGAAGCTGTTACGTTATTTCGCAGTATCCGACTGCAGTGCGCAGTTAGCTCCTCACTATGAGAAAAGTTACGTGTTCAGCGACGCTAGGCAAAGAAAATCATTTTCGCCCCCTGTCTTAAATGAACGTGGTTTTCTTTACGATAAATGCTTTATTGCTTGTGTTGAACAGCCTGTTATTAACTCTAATGTTCTGCTGTTAGCTGATGGGAGATGTCCGGCGTGTTAAGGTGCCTGCACAGGCTGTTGCATATTGTGCCTAGAGCACATACATAGCGAAACTGAATAATGCCAACAGCCAGAATTTGTATGTTGATCGGCGTGGAGGTGCGTACGAGCGATTCTCAAGGTTTTGTTTGTTTTTGAAGCGGAGCTGAATCACTAGTTTATTGCACAGCTTGTCTGGATAACGTGTACAGTCATGTGGGGTAACTGTGTACCAGCCAGGGCAGCTTTGTGCCACCTACATCATTTAATTTCCATCGAATGCTCTAAGAATTAGTGCATATTATTGCCTCTCTCATATGAACCCAGTAACCACGAAGTATACATCGATGTGGGAGCTTTCAAAGCTTTTATTTAAAATGAAAATGAGTGGGACAAAGTTACCCTTAATTGTTACAGCGTTACCTCAACTGACTATATGAAACTCTGCAACCACTCGGAATCTAAGTTGCCAATTATTTCTTATAACTAATTAAAGTAACCTTTTTGCGCATTAAGTTAGATTAGACAGAGTGTAATTTGTTATTGAGCGAATGATGGTTAATCTCAATCACTATGTCAAAATTAACAAAGAAAGCCATCTTTGCGTCATCTTAGACCGAACCGCTCTCGAGGAATTCACGCAGGTAAGTTAAATTCTATGCTCCTGAAGGTTTGTTGTGGCCGGTTTTTATGTCTCACATGAAGTAGAAAAGGAGGAGAGTATTATATACAGAAGCGCCTGTTTATGTATACATAAATTACAATTACAGTTAAATATATCTAAATTAAGTCTAGAATTTAAATGTAGAAACAAACGTAAGAAAATTATTGTGGCTACATACTGTAAATTGTGACAGTTGTTGACATTGGGCTTGTACAAGAAAAAAGTTATTAAAACAGTGAATTGCACTGTTGCACTATTGCACTGCCTGGAATATTTGATTTGGGAGACCTGCGCTTTCCTCTCGAAAGATTATCATGTTTACTAAGGTATTACATACCTTTCACGGACCGAAAAAAAAAACTGGTAGCTGGGAGGGGGGATATTAAGTTTCTTCATTACTGAGCAAAAAATAATAACCAATATTGTAATCTGTATTGAAACGGGCAGAATCCAACCTTTTTATTTAAACTTAACTTGTTGACAAGACCAGGATGACAGAGGTCAAAGTTTTATCTAATGAGTTACGCAAACACAACGTAACCTACCTCGTTGGTCATGCGTGTATCAGAGCTTCACCAGCTCATCTTAGGAGGTCAAGCTTCAGTGCAAAAAATGCTAATGATGAGGTCTCACCGAAATGAATATTTTCGTAAGGGACGCACAGTAAGGAAATATGTCGTGGGGGTGTGTGTGTGTTGAACCCTCGGCCTACTGATTGCACCCTGCCTCCCGACTAGAGAGACGCGAGGAGAGTGGGCAGTTCTAGTCAATATTCAGACTGACTGACTGTAGTATATTCATGGTTACTTGCAACTTTTTTTTTTTTAAGATCTGCTGAAGTTCTACTTTCAGACTACTGCTCCGTCTCATGCTAACGAAGTTCAACTGTAGAAAATTATACCAAAAGGACAACGCGCCCTCCATAATAATATAATATTTTTCATGATAACTATTTCTCACTAGGCATTACCAACACACCTGGGGGCTGCGGTTAGAGCGCTCGTCTCCCACAAAGGCGATACGGGTTCGATTCCCGACGTGTTCGCTCTCGAATTCCCGCAACGTGGAAATCATACCGGATGATGCCGCTGGTCGGTTAGTTTACTCGGAGATCCCCCTCTTTTAAATTCCGACGCTGCTCCATACTCACCTCGCTCCACCCTCATCGGCTCTCAGTACCCCGATGTTAAGAGCCACTCAAACCTTCCATGTATTCCACTCGCCACCAGCACTCGTTTTCTCTGTTTTTGTTCATATTGTTACATTATGCCAGAGATGTATCAGAGTTCGCGAGGAATGGAGGTTTTAGTAAAAAATAAGAGGTAAATATAATTTTTAATTTATTTATAATGATATAAATATTCACACTGTTATTATTTACAACATTAAATTACGTATCTTCACTATTACTCTGGTTATTCTCAGTGAGCACAATATTTGTCTATCTCAATTATAATTACCCTTGTCACTGTCTCTGCATTGATTAGTCACTTATTCACACTCGTTATTTGCACTATTCTATTCAGTGTATCTATTGCCATAATTCCAAATGTTTGTCGCTCACATAATCAGTTTAATAGTCCCACCAGTCAGTCTCGCTCTCAACTGTACCGATTACCGCAGACTTCACTACTCCCGCTAGTCACTCGACGCCACTCGTCACTTCGCTGTCTTCGAACACCTCGCTCTTAAGGTCGTATAACCCTCCAAGTTCTAGCTAAACTGTCGGCTCGGATCCTGTCGCGGCCAAAATAGTCTCGCTGGCCCGACCAAGAAGGTTACCGGCACCCCGAGTCTCTCGGAGAGGTGGAGGCGATGACCACAACATTCTTGCAACGATAACTCCAGACATTCAATCCCCTCAATGATAAAAGGCGGCACGAGTCCCGATTGGCTTATCACGGCAACTGCGCACTCCTTTGTAAACCTTCGCGCACTCCTCGGGTCACCACTCTGTCCTTGGCACGTTGCCTTAATCGCTCGAGCGGGACGGGGCAAAGGAAGAGTGATGCTGAGCAACATGTAACAGTGTTAAGTGTTAACGGAAAATTACAATTTATAGATAAAATATAATTGAAGTTCAATTTAACCAAAAATAAGATAGTGTTACGCGCGTGTCCTCTAGCCTCGCGCACGAAGTTCCCGTTACGCGCAGGCCGGCGCTGTGGAAGGGCTGACCCCCTCGACCCTCTGCACGGCACCCTTTTTTTTCCTGGTAGTCTGCCCAATCGCGCCGCCCGACTCCTGNCTGTAGAAGCTCACAAATGTAGAGGATGCACAAGAATATTCTGGGAATTAGTATCCTCGGTGCAACGCGGCATTTAGAGAAATTTCTGGGCGACCCTATAAATACAAGCCACAGCTGGACTGCCGGGAATCTTTTTGTGGAAGCCGATTAGCTGAGTGCGGTAATCGAACGAAGTGTAAAGGACGGAAGACGACAGGAGATTGCGAGACGAACGGCGGACGAGGTGTTTCTGGTGTGAATGGACGAGAGGGCGTGAAACCCGATGAATAAAGGCTACTGTGTATGAGGGCGCTCGGAAACCTTTAGAACATTGCGAACTGGTGGAACATGGACTAAACCGAGGTGGGACTGAATAACATGTGATACGGACTTTACTGTAAATATTGGAACTGTCAAATATGGACATATAATTTGTAAAATAACTGAATAGGTTTTGATACACTGTCTATTGAAACGGATTTTCTATTATTTAATTACGTTAATTTCTTTCAAGTAATTGTAAATTGTATTGATTGAAGTCATTAATTGTAAACAGCAAGTGATATCAATTTATTGTGATATGTTGAGTCAAGACAATTTTGTTTGTAGTTGTAAATAAAATTAGGAAATTATAATTAACTCTTATTTAATGAAGACTAACGAACTTGCTTTAGCCCACTGACTTTGAGGGAAGATTGTAACAATACTTTTATTTAGTGAAGTATAAAACGCTTGTGATACCTGACGTATTTAGGAAACAGCTATGTACGCCATACATGGGGTGATTTTCCTAAAGTTTGATTCGAAAAGTGCTATAGTGGGGTGGGATAGCTGAAAAAAACTTCACATCTGGCAACCAATGCGCCACTTTGGATTCAGATAGTACATGGATAGATGAGTCTAAAAAGGCCGGGACACATTTTTTCCTGGCCCTCTAGCGGCGTTTATGACGTAATCAATATGGCCCCCAAAAGTTTTGCGACGCGTTTCTACATTTCTGTATATAACTCTGGTTACCTATATCATAAATGTAATTTTTTTTTTGGGCTATGAAACTTTCATTTTTGTTTTAAAATCAGTGCCATAAGGCACACTTAAGGCGTAACTGTAAGATAAGTTTCAAACATTTATAGGTACAAGAATGAGAAACAAAAGCATGTACAATACAATATTATTCCAATTTAATATAATATCCTAATTTTATCGTATCCTATAGATTGTCAAATACAGTAATGTTAGCCATAATATCTAAATAACATAATGTATTGCTGTCATATGCAATAATATCCAAATGATTTATGTAAATTCACTTGTGATTACCGATCACTGTCGAAGCACTGCCCTTCACATACACAAAGTTTCGTACATCGTATTCCCATTTTAACACATTTACAAGATGTGCATCGCTTGCGGCAAGTACAGGAGGTAAGTTGTTCACAGTGTTTTGACATTTCTGGAAGTGTTGTCCACACAGGTTGGTATGATCCTCCTGAAGTTACTATCCATCCCCACTTGGTTGGCGAAGGTATTGTGCAATGTGCAACGAGGCTGTTGTTCCAAATTCTTGCTGGGAGAGTAGCTCGTTTGATGTGTTGAGTCAAAGCATCTGCTGTAGGAGGTATGTTTTCGATGGCTCGATTCTTTCTTGTAAATAACACTCGTCTGCAGTTATTGATGCTCTGAAGATCTGATGCTTGATCGTAAAGTAATATAACAAATCACTGTAACAGATTACATTCATCATCAATATCAGAGGTGCCTGTACAGAGCTGATGCCATACACAATCAATTTCACGAAATGACATCCAGACCTTCCAAGCTGTCTTCTTGCCAATGCCACAAAATGTGGAAACTGTGTCGCAACCAGTTACAGAATGAAAAGCCAACAAATTTCTGCAAATTTCCGGGGAAAGTTTGGCACAGATCTCATGAATTGGAATGAATTTCCTGTATTTCCCACAACCGTACTCAATCCGTAGTTCATCAATATCTTTTATTTGTGGGAACAGTGATATTGAAATAACCACTACATCTGAGTCCACAGTTCGTATTAAGATGCGAGTATTTCCACTTTCTACTGCATGCTTAACATTGAGAAGTAGGCGGCCATCTGCTTCTTCGTGTGAGACGGGAGAAATGCTTGATACATCCATAGATGTTGACGTGAGGACTCGGTCATCATAAGTACAGACAACATGTTTTCCTGGATACTCGTCTCCCACCATTTTCTTAGCTAGCAACTGGAACAATTGGGTCTTCTTTTCGTTGACACATAGGTATCGCTGAAATTTTTTTGGAATTGCAGTCGAGTCTGAGACTTTAATACTTATGCCACTTCCTCTTGTTTCTCGGGTATATGCCTTCAAACTGTTACTAATATATCTGTCGAATACAATATCTAGTCGTGAACTGTTCTTTAGTTGATTAATGAAATATGGTTTGAAAACAAGTTCATAGTATCCGGAAAATGTTGTCGCAATACTAGGATTAAGCATGTGTATTACAGCTGCTCCATTGAATATTTTAGCTGTTACATTCGGTTGGCTGTGATTAAAGCTAATGTCATATTTTGTTTCAATGCAGTCAATAATATCCGACTTCTTGGTTGGTTTTCGGAGTTTTCCATCATCTGAAATAGAGGGTGGGTACATTTGGTTTTCATGCGAAAAGAAATCATCAATGTTGCCATCCCGTGCTTCAGATGCAACATACAATCTGCAGAATAAGTTGGAGTCTTTACGCAAGTAAGCAATCTTGGACTTTGCCTTATCTGTTTTTCTTGTTATAGTCTTGAAGATGTGGATATTGGTTCTAGGAATAATTTCATGAATTGAATTTTGAACTTGATCGAGACGGGACACGACATAATCATCATACTGTTTTAGTCCTACAGTAAATGCTTCCGTAACACACTTGACAGCTTCGAAACTTGGAATTATTTTAGAGCTCTCTATTGACACTAAATCGGTTTCTTCAAATGGATTTCCTTGTTCGGTTAAGACGTTAATCATTTCTTTGGCATGGACCAAGAACCTTTTTCCATGTGCATTGTTATCTTCATGATGCTTTGCACCCACGTTTTTGTCATCTTTCAAATTTGATTTCTCTTCAAATTCCTCAATTAAAGAACTGATCCTAAGGCCTGCTACCATCCACTTAAGCAGAGCATTTTCACTATCAAGAATTCCAATAGCACCACCTTCACCCTTTATAACTTTGTTATTGTGTTCATGAAGCTGATCGTCAGCTATTGCAGAAAACGGTGTAGCAGTTTTGCTATTCGTAAAGTTGCCACGAAGAAATTCAGCATGTATATCTGGATGTTTTTCTGGAAGGTCCTGTAGAGTGCGCACGAATACTGGTAACCAACGAGAATAGTGGACTGCGTCCAACGCAAATGTCCACGGACATAACTGAGCCAAAGTATCGACGTACATTGTAAAGTTAGATGTACGAATACTCAATACAAGTTGTACTAGAAGGGACTCCAGTTTGAGGACTGTGTTCCAATATTGAAACTGAGGACATTTAGATGTTTTCGATAAAATCCACAGCTCAATGCCTTCCTCACTGATTCTGGAATTTGTTTCACATGCTTTGTTGAATGATTTTACCTGTAGACAATGCAAAGCAGTTAAAGTAACTTCATGTGCATACCGAGATCTTTTTACATGCGACGATGTTAGCCAGGATTCTATAACACCAGAACTTGTAGTNTACATGCGACGATGTTAGGCAGGATTCTGCAACACCAGAACTTGCAATACCAGCGGTTGTTACTAATTCAGTCCATCCACTGCCAGTTAACCACTTGCCAAGTAAGTTAATAACCATCATTTCTATGTGAAGACCACCCATCATTAGTATGATGCGATCCTCGCCATACTTGTTAGGAAATTTCCATTGCAGTTGCTTCCCAATAGCATATACTTGTTGGTCACATGTAATCATAGGTGTTTGATTTCCATGTAATTTTGCTGTAGCCATTACTATGATATCCATAATATGACGTACCATTGCTGGCGTCGCAATTTCATCATGCAGAAGTGGAAGCAATGACGCATTACACTTTATTTTTCTAACACCAGGTTCATTTTGTGCATGAAAAGCAGCAAACGATACTCTATGCACATGCTCTATTCCTTGTATGTCTTCAATATGCAATCTCTCCAGGACAGAGTTAAGCTAAGGATTTAAATTTTTCCTAGGGGTGAAGGCAGGATCATGGTGAGTGTACTGTGGATTGACAGTTGGCAAAGGTGGGTCACTTGTGACTTTGCCAGTTAAAGGAAGAGTAGTGTAATATTCAGGGAGGCCATTGACAATTTGTTTGTTCCACTGCTGGATACGTTGCTGATGTTACAAACACAGTGGGACACAACTTTGGCGGGTAAACACCATCCTCCATATATTGTTTACACAACACATTTGTAACTGTTGCTGATACTTCTTGCACTCGATTATATGGAACACTCAGGCCCAGACGACACATTTTATCTATACTTCTTTCTTCTTACTAACAGCGTGAATCATGAGACCTACATATAGTGGGAGTAGTGTTTCTCTCTCCAGAGAGTGATGTACACTCTGAACATTTTCTTTTCTCTTATGCTTAATGCTGTTATGTCTAATAAGTTGGGCAATTGACAATACTGCATTATGTTCAGGTATTTCTGATGAGACGCCCGAGTCAATATTGGGACCCTCTAATAACCTACGTACAAAATGTAAAAACAGTAGGTACAGATTTTGAAGCAGTAAATGCATTATTAAAGGATCCTTAAAATTTAGGAAAATCTTGAAAGAGTTGTCTTCGTAATATACCTACTGCCCGTCCCAGACACATACCATCACTAAAGTAATTAAATACACAGGCATCGCGAATGGCATCGCCAACATCCCCTTCGAAACTGAAAATAATTTCACGTCCCGACTTATCCACTCTCAGACCAGGTATAAATGCTAATAGTTGTTCCTTAAGACGTGTTCTATTGATATTCTTTTCGTCAGTTTGTATTCCCAGGTCCATCATGCTCTGAGATACTAATTTTGTAAGATAATAAAGTTTAAACACTGGAGAAGTACTGCTAGATGAGTACATATCCTGCATGTATTTAACCAATTCCGTTATAACTGCACTATAAACAACTTCTTCAGGATTTTGGTAATCTTCTCTTCGAGAACGTTTAGCAGCTCTTGCACGTGTTAGAAAGCGAGCATATCATAGTTTGTGATATTTGGCTTGTAATGCTACTAAATCTGTTGAAGATAACTTCTTCAGCAGTTTTTCATCTTGTAATTGTACAGCATGATAATGAATTGTAGGACCAATACCCAACGTGGATGCAGTCATAAGTTTGTCTCTACCTTGTCCTTCATCACAAAACAGACACACCTTTTTCACATCTGAACATAATACTGAAGATCTTGTGAATTGTGATGTAGATGGAGTTTGGTCTGAGCAATGGGGACGTCCTTTCTGTTTCTTTTCACCAGATGGTCTTTCGGCCTTTTGACTGTCATATTTGTTCTTGCAAGATTTGTGATATTTTGCTGCATGGGCTACTAGTGTTTGTGAAAGACCACTTCCATCGTCCAACTGATCCAAATTTCTTATGGCACTTGGAAGCTCTCCATGTTCATCAACAATTGCAAGATTCTTTGCCATTGTTAAATAACCTTCATACTTCGGAATGATTAAGCGCTCTTTTGAATGCTTCTGGCATAACAAACACAGGTCCCATACAAACGGATCCACCACTGGGTCAGTCGTAGCATTAGCATCAACTAATTTATGATTCCTCTTAATTGACATGATTGGGTAATTTCTGTCTTTCTATGAGGTAGACGAAAGCAATATCTTCTTTACATGGTCAAGTTCCTCACACGACGTCTGCTAGAAAAAGAAACACACAATTAGTAAGTATACTACACGTTTTCAGCTACATGCAACGGATTCCAAGTTATTTAGCAAAATGTTTTAAAAAAATAAAAATTTAATAAAGTTATAAATATTTGTGGTATTATGAACCCAAACAATGATGTCAAATATACCGTTGGAAAGCGCGTTTTCTCCGGATTAATAATCACTAACAATATAGGTTAATATCAAAATATTAACCCGAGTTATATACAGAAATGCAGAAGTGCGTCGCAAAACTTTGGCGGCCATATTGATTACGTCATCAACGCCGCTAGAGGGCCAGGAAAATTTGTGTCCCGGGCTTTTTAGACTCATCTATCCATGTGCTATCTGAATCCAAAGTGGCGCATTGGTTGCCAGATGTGAAATGTTTTGGTATAATTTTCAGCTATCCCACCCCACTACTAAGATACTGTGATAGACTATAGTTGTCAGTGTAGCGAGGTGACTCGGACAGAACATAATTTTTATTGTGGTGGTCACGTGAGCTCGCCGTCCTGTGCGTCATTAAGGAAGGCCAGCCTCGCGGGATAGATACGTCCGGCGTTGGTTTGCGAGCGCTCGCTTGATACACGTGCCAGCATACTACAGGAGCCTCGGTGGCTGTGCACACAGCGACAGCGATGCGGGCTCCATTATAGTCTGTTTCACGAACTAAGTGCGCTTTCCCCACACTTCTGAAGGTAGTCCTATTTGCAACTCTTTCCATCACTACACCGATGAGGTCTATATACACACTCAGCTGACTCTCAACCTGCTCAGTATGCCAACAGAAAATATTTTGCAATGGAACTGTACCACAAGACTACTTTCAGAACTGTCAAAGTGCACTCGTTCGTGAGACAGGCCATACCTGTCACCCCTCTCCCACCCTGCCCCGTGTGGACGTCACTCCCCTCGTCTTAAACTTTTCAATTGTTATTTTACTGTTCTGCCAGATACCGGTCAACTTGATGACGTGTGAAATGTCAGTTCCACCATTTGTTGTTTTTCATATGTCGAATCACGATACTTCTTTTGTGACTTGGCAGTATGAAAACTTACCCACTTGCAGAAATGAAATAATAATGTGTGCCTGAGTACAGTATATTGGAATACCTAATGAAGTAACCACGCTGCGTTCCGTTCATACATTTGCGACACGCCTAGGTATGTAAAACTAATTTTACTGAGCGCGTGTATGGAAACTATTTAATTGTAAAAATGCTGTTGTTTCATTTTTGGCATTATTTTATTTATCACTCCTTTGATCCCTAAAAGTGCATGTGCCCAAGGATATAGAGTTCTTCATTATGATAGAATATAATGCATACATTAGATTACATTATATATACATTGATTACATTTGGAAATTAACAACAATCTTCAAATAAACTAAGATAACTAATCCATATTAGTAAATTCTTCAACTGAATAAAAAAACATTATCTAACAGAGATTTCTGTAAGCTAATATTAAATTATTTAGTGTTACTTCTGCTGAGATTTTTAAGGTCAGTTGGTCATTTATTAAAATATTTAATTTCAGCTAAGTGCGCACCATTCTGCACAATTTTTAGATAGTTTGTTGGCCGATGTAGATCGTCTTTTCTTCTGGTATTATATGAGTGTATCATAATTTTTTTTTATCAAAATTACTTTTATTTTTAACAATAAACCTAATTAGTGAAAAAATATATTGACCTGTAAATGTTAATATGTCCAAAGTTTTAAACAAAGGACGACATGAATCACTTTTTTTTTTGCCTCATTAATGTTTTTGATTGCTCGTTTTTGAAGCCGAAATATTTGTAGACTTTGAGAAGAAGGCACATTGTATGATTCCATATGACATTATTGCATGAAAATATACGATATATATTTGCTTCAGAGCAGAAGTGTTTAAAAAATATGATAAATAATATAATGCAAAATATATTGCTAATAATTTTGGAACTATTTTTAAATATGAGTGTTCTCCTTTCAAACTATTATCAATTTGTATACCTAAAAATTTTGTTGACTGACTATATTTCAAGTTATGATTTCTGTAACTAATTGAGAGATCATAATTTTGTTGATTTTTAGTCAGAAATGTTACCAAGATTGTTTTATCCAAATTTATTCTAAGTGTTAGCCAGAAACCAGTTATTTAATTGATCAAAAACTACATTTAGTGTTGACTTGAGGGCTAAAGTTTTCTTCTTTACATATCACAGTAGTGTCACCCGCAAATAGAATAATACTGGATTTACTATTTACAACAGTCATGTCATTAATGTTATAAAAAATAACAAAGATCTTAGGGCAGATCCCTGAGGAACACCATGCCTTATTAACTTTTTTTAATAGAAAAACTTACATTTATATCATTAAGATTCGTGATTGCAACTTGTTGATATCGATGTGTAAGTTATGATGAAAACCATGACAGCGTTATTCCGTTGACACTATAGAATTATAATTTGGCAAGTAAGGTTTCGTGATTAACACAATCAAATGCTTTTGATAAGTCACAGAACAAACCAGCTACTTTATCTTTATTATTAAAAGCCATTAAAACTAATGTGGACAAATTAAACAGAGCTTCATTCACGGATTTTCTAGTTCTGATTCCTAACTGTGAATTTGTCAAAATGTTATTACTTTCAACATAATGATACAGTTGATTATACGTAAGTTTTTCTATTAGTTTTGTAAATATTTAAAGGAGTGTCATTGGTCGATTGTTAGATGGTGAAGTTTTATCACCATTCTTAAATAGTGGTTTCATAAGCGTATATTTAAGTCGTTCTGGGAATATTCCGGTATCAAATGAGGTATTGATAATATCGCTTAAGGGAACACAAATAAAATCAATACACTTTTTTAAAACTTAAACTACTGATGTTATTAAATCCTGACGAAGATTTATTTGGAAATTGAGCAACATTTGTATGGATTTTGACTGGAGTAACAGTTCTCATTTTGAAGTTGATGTCCTTACTCATGTTTGGGACAGCTTCCTGTAGTAACCTCAAAGGATTATCACAATGGCAGTTCTATTTATTATAGAATCCTTTTTTTATAATAGTTATTAAATATGTTTGTGGTTGCAGCCGAATCTAGTATAGAATCATTTCATTTAAGTATAATGTGAAGTGACTTTCTTGTGATTGTCCCATTTGAGACTTAATTATCTTTCAAGATGTTTTTATTTTATTGGTTTATTTCTAGATACGACTATCAAAGAACAGTTTCTTAGCCTTGACAATAACTTTCTTGAGTATTTTATAACAACATTTATAAAATTCCGTAATTATTTTATCATTAAGAGTTTTTCTGAAGCAAAAATAATTCCCTTTATTTCTTGCATGAAATTTTGATACCTTTTACCAACCATCGGTTTTTATTAATGTTAACTGATTTGTGGACAAAATTTTGTTCAAAATATTGAGATAGAAGTGTGAAAGGTATTGAATTTAGTATTAATATCAAAACAATTGTAAACATCATTCATTATTTAAACTGATTCTTAACTGTTGAATAGTTGTGGTTGTAATATTCCGTAATGTAATGCACTTTCTGTTTCTGTTTGTGTTCTTCTTATTATGAAAACAGTGATTTATAATGAGTACCCTAGCATCGTGGACAAATAAAAGAACTATGAGATTCAATAAAAATATTATCAATGGCAGAAGCAGAATTCCTTTGAATTCTAGTAGGCATGGTTTTTCTTTTATGTTCACAGCACAAAAAGGATAACCGATAACACTACAGAAATGTAATGTAAAAAAAAAAACCTCATTTTTAAAAAAATTTATGATGGACTTTACATTGTTTTGCAGTGCTCTGAAAATCCCGTCGTTATTTGGCTTGGTCAACGGTGATGACTTTCTCTGGTAAATTACCTTTTCGAAAACTAGCGCCATGTGTAAACAGAAAGAGGCGAGACGGGTTTTCTGTGCGTACTGCTGCCAAAATTCTATCCATCGGTACTTCATTATTATAAATAACTTGTGAATTTCTACAGTCGCTGTTCAAGTACCTCTGAAACTATGCACTTGTGACACTTGTAGTACCCGCCTGTGTGTTGTGCATTAATCAAGTATGCGCCCTGCATGTAAGGATAATCATTTTATTAAAGATTTTGCAGATTGGCAGGGATGAACGAACCTGATCTTGCGCGCACATGCATGGCTTNATTCCTCAGCAGTGGCTTGTACAAGCGGAGGGGGGACTCCCTCCCCCTAAGAGTTCAACGTTGCTACAGAAATTGTATGCAATTTATTTATGTAAAGTATTTAAAATAAAAAGGAAGATCTTGCAAATATACTTAGCTCCTTTGCTGTAATTCAAAGTATTGTAACACTGCCAACAACTACGAGTTACGTATGCCTTACGTGTGAGGATGTAGGTAGTTAGACCCCTATAGAGACACACGGTGTAACACGGTTGTAAAGAACTTATGTGTGTGACAAACAAAAATAACAGAACAAAAATTAAAATGCAGAACAACTTAAATTATTTCTAGGAAACGATCTACTGCTACTTGAAATGATTACTCAGCAGAGACGTGGCCTGAACATGTGGAATTTAATTAATTTTCTTTCAGACAGATGAAATATGACTGGAATAAAGTAATCAATTTGCAGACTAGATTTTATTTGCGGCCTCAGCAACACTAACCTCTCTCGTGACTGAGGTGTTCCATTTTACTTTAGACTTGGCATTGGAAAAAAAAAATCCTAACTTCCAGGAAAATAAATTAATTGTTTTACGTCTTAGCTCCAGACTAGCTCAGTGTTTTAAGAGTGATATTCTAGTTTATGAGGTGGCCGTGGTTCAAATAATTTGGAGTCAGTTCAACTTGATAAAAAATAAATAATTTTATCTCTGCTTCTTAATAAAATAGTTCTCAAACTTAGCTGAATATAATTTAAAAAACGAAGAATCCTCGAAGTTCTAGGCGTTCCTGGCGATCTCGTCGGCAGTCGCATCTCCATGGATGCGGCAGGACCTCTCATCGCGGTCTTCCCTGTTCAGGCTTTCGGGCATGCAGTGCCAGTACAGTCCCAGCACATATTACCACTCGCGGTAGTTCGAATTAAATACCCTGGAATATACTCTGGCGGCGACCGAAACAGGCCTACTTCTTCCTTAAACTTGCCTCGCGTCTTCGTCTCCTTCGAGACGGCCTGTTTGCCTGTTTTCAGGTTCGAACTCGGGTCCGTGTACTATAATAATCTAATTAAAAACCCTGCGTGCCAAACCCACGCGGACTAGCGTCCTGCCTTCGAACACCAAGATGGCTAAAAATTCCTTTCGAACACTTATAACGCCATCTACAACTGACCAATCACGAGAGATCTAGAGGCAGAATTACTCTCAACACGTCACTTAGTTACCATGGTAACGGGTCAATAACTGCTCATATACTAGGGTCTTCTTAACACCTAACAAAAATAAAAGACTGGAAAGACATAAAAATGTGTTTACGATAAAATAAAAAAATAAAAAATTTAAGCCAGCAGCGAAATTACATACCAATTAACAGAATTAAAGTGCAAATGGAAATAATATCTGTGAAAATAGTATTATCTCTTGCAAATGCATAAATAAGTAATTAATTAAAATTTGCATATGGCCCAATTTTACGACATTTACGCTTCCCAGCGTCGATGTATGAAAATCAAAACGTGAGTTTCATCAAGTTGTAGCTTTAGAAAAAAGTGTACCTAGGTACTACTTTTTGCGCTTGGTTGAGGGATCTTAATCGATTACCAAGTTAAGCAACGTTCCCAGCGGCACACGTTTGGATGGGTGACCGTTTAGTGGCAGAACATCTGAGCGCTTCCGGGCTTCGGGAGGGCACGTTAAATATTCTGTCCCGGTTTTTATCGATTGATATCAGTCGTTAAGGCATTTCAGAGGTCTTTGGGCGGCCTGATAAACTCTGACACCAGAGGAAAAAAATATTTCGGTCACGTTCCCAGCCGTTGCAGAAGTACGTTTTGTTGTTATTCCACAGGAACCGTACAATTTTCCGGGATAAACAGTATCCTATGTCTTATTCCAGGACCTAAAGTACCTACATACCAAATTTCATAAAAATCCGTTCAGCCATTATGAAGCTGAGTGGTAACAAACATACACACACAGACTTTCGCATATATAATATTTCTGACTTTCTTTCTTTTTGCTCGGCTTCTAAGGGTCGTATCGCGATGTTGAATAGCGTCAAATGCAAAAAGAATTTTCCAAATCCGACTGGTAGTTCCAGAGTTTAGCGCGTTCAAACAAACAAACAAACAAACAAACAAACAAACTCTTTCGCTCTATTGTATATATAAAATTATATATATATATAAATTTTATATAATAATACTGAACAGCAAAGTTATGTTATGTGAAAAATTATTTACATTGAATTGTGCATTTGAATGGAGATATATTATTGTTTCCATGGCGAATTGGAGTAAAAACATAAAAATGTCAACACAACATGTTGAAAATTTAGATTCACTACAATNCCCCCCCCTAGCTTCCACAAAACTGTAGCTCCCACTTAAGTGGTAGCGAATTAACTGATACAAATACGTAGTTCTTAACACTTTACGTTTTATTGCAAGTGCGATGTTTAGAATGAATGGTTGTTACTCCTTGTCTTGTACACTTTAGAGCACGAATTTGCATTTTAGTGACTCATTTACATTCGTAATAATTATTCGGATTTATTTGAACGACGCATGAATAAAGTGATCAGACCAAAGACAATGTTAATTGTTCATTATGCACAAGGATGTAAAATGAGAAGAAAATATCATAAGCAGGGTTTTCAAAAGTGCTCAGATAACTGTGAATAGCCTATACCTTGGAGACATCCCACTCGGACGTGCGTGCGCGGTATTTTTGTTGTGTGACGTACTTCACGGAGTATGACCGCAAAACATTTTACTGCCCGGGTTTTTGTTGACTTTCGACGCCGTTCCGTGTCTACATTTCCTTGCTTGATAGAAAAAAGAAACCTTACACGGAGTAATAGCTTTCCAGTTTTTTTTTTGTGCACTAGAGCGAGTTCGTGTTGTGTAAATAAAATAAAAAGGAATCATCTGGTACGTTTCCCTTCACCTGCCCGTGTCGTGTAACAAAGGTTCGAGTTTCGCAGTAGTTGTTTTGCGTGCTGGGGGCCTGG
>NQII01000112.1:740542-751756 GCA_002778355.1 Clitarchus hookeri
GGGGGGGGGGGGGACGGCTGTTCCGAGAGTTTAGTCTATTCTGGTCTTGAAGTTAGTGGCGTTGGAGTGGGATTTTTGGCAACTTCCACTAGTACGCCAATCGTTCGGCAGCAAGGCAAGGAAACTTTTTTTGTTTACTTCCCCTCCTCCCGGAACTTTCGACATTGTTGTCCGCCAGAGCTGCCTAAGTTTTTTGATTTGCGTTTTAAACGAAAGACGGGTTCTCGAAATTCCCTTCATCTCGTCTCGGGGCGTGTTGCCTTACATAATGGGACTGATTATACCCCAGTATAGTGTGAATGAGGGAAGAGGACGTGCCTGCAGGTGATCTCATGATAAACATCCTCTCCTGCCACCTCCCCCCCCCTCTCAAATTCATCTTTGGTCTTACTCCGCTGCCGAGATCAATAACCGGGGATGAACAAACTAGTTGTTGGCGGTCATGCCGAGTGTGCAGCTAAGGCACGCCACACACGGACTACAGTTCCTATAAGCTACATTTTGAGCTGTGGCTTTTGTAGTCATTTTATTTCAATTAGTCTGTGAATCCGAATAGTGATTTTCTGTCATTTTTATATAATCTTACTCGTTGACGTTATCGGTTCTCTCTTTAATATCGCGTTTGCATTTAATCCAGGTATGGATTGTAGCCCTGTATTTTGACAGCTACACGAGAAACCAAAATGTGAGTTTGGTCACCGAATGTAATGCAAGAATTGTATTCATTTTATCACAGGTTAATTTAAATTTATTTGAAGTAAGGGTGCACGGAACACAAATAAACGCTTTGAAAGTGAATAGAATTCTACAAGCTTATGGATGGAAGCAAGGGAATTTCGTATAACCGTGTCTACTAAATTTTCTGAGCAATTGTTTTACCAGAGTGATGTATGTGTGTTCCTGCTGAATTATATTGTCCGCCGTAAATTTCTACATGCAATTGCGGCGCAAGGTGTTATGAAAAATCGAAACATCAATCTGGCTAACAAGTTTGCACATATCGCTATATAAGATTATCCTTTATTAGTTTTCCTACTTTTACTGGATTTCAGTATTTGACGTTGATCTATGGCCCACGCACTCTTAAAGCTGTTTGGGGCTGCAATGAAACGCGGGTCATTTTTTTAAAACCTTTTAGTTTGTTTTGCGTAATTCTAAACATGTCGACGCGTCAAAATGTTTTCGTTGTCGCAAACTTGAAACATGTTTGATATATATTGTGAAAAATCTCCATAGTGCAAACGACCTTGCAAATGGGTTTTTGCAATATTGGGGACAAACATTAGAAATCCAATTTAGCACCCGAAGCGTAACTCGTGACGTGTTTGCTCGCGCGCGCGTGTGTTTATAGATGGAGGCGTTGATTTTTGTTTGGTCTCGTGTTGCAGTTTTCGACATGGCGAGGAGATATATACGTGCGTAATGGCAAAGGTACATATGTAACATACTGGAATGAGTATGTGGCCTGCACTGGTGTCCAACCTTTTCACCGATCGATTAGGAGAGGATAGTAGTAACAGCACTATCAGAAAACCAAAATGGCTCCGCTTGACGTATTAAAGATATGATTAATCTTTACTTATATTATGCTTGATGCAAATACATCACCAAATGCATTTAAAGAAGTGCAGCTGATATACATGATAGACCGTTAAAGATGATTCTGTAGTAAGTACGGACATGCGTGCATTACAAACGTTTCTGCCGTGTGGCTCGCCAACAATTGTTGGCCGAGTGCTACAATTTGTAACAAGACGAAAGGAACATTTTCGTGCCGAGTGCAGACTTGCTGTGCTGGTAGGGACAATGCAGTACGGGTGGGCGTTTAGCATTCAGACGTGCCGTTAGCAGGTCCGCGATCCTGAGTTCGTGTAACGGTACTAGGACGGAGTTTGGTCACCCCTGCGCGAAGGGATTTTTGCGTGTAGCTGTGTTGAATAGGGTCTGGACCATCTTTGGTTGAGGGGTTGGGGTGATGGTGAAAGCGCAGGGAGGGATTACTAGCCACCCCATCCCTCCTGGCCGTCGATGTAGTGTCAGGAATGCGGGGGGGAGCCACCCTTCCTGTTCTATTCTGGGCGGGCTGGCGTGCCCTCGCAATCTGGGTCGGCGATCTTCACGTCCTCCCCGACCTGTTCGCCTCCAAGGGGGGTGGGGGCACGTCTGTTGGAGCGGTGCCAGGTCGTCGCGCACACACGCCACGCATGTCTAATTGCCAAGCAGGAGGAACGTGACGAGCACTTTCAAACCTGCTCAGTAAACACTCGCGGAGGGCGACTACTTCCTTTGTTCTCGGTGGCAGGCGCGGCCGGCTGTACTCTTGGCGTGTAAGTCAGTCATTCCCCGCAGTGTTACTATGTCTCCCTCAGCTTCGGCCCGGCCCGGCCTGTGCCTTTGCCTTCCTCCACCTCGCGTGCAAAGCCGCTCTAACGTTTTTTATTTGTGGATATCGGGAGTTAGTATTTTTAATAAGGGAACAGTTACTGTGGAGTGTGGTCAATTGTATGTAATGTACTGGATCTGTTTTTCGAACAATATTTCTTTTCACAATAATAGCCCAAGAAAATTTTGTTGTGTACTGTGTTCATAAGCAATTAATTTACATATTGCTGTCTGTGATATTTGTTTGAAATATTATTGGTGTATTATTTCAGTATTCAGTTCGGTTATGTCCTCATTTTCATGAAGATAAATTTAATGTGCAGAAATACCGTAAGTCATTGCATTTTATTTTTAGAGAAGTTGTCTCACCTTAATAAAAGAGGGGGTATCCAGACGACTTGGAGCTACACATGTGCAGGGAATGTTGAGCCAACGTCACACCTATGTCATCTGTAACTTAACGCAAGGCATGGATAATGTTGTACTTCTTACTTTTCGTAATAATTACTAGTTCACACCAATGTGTTTCTGGGCGTGTAGTCGTTACGGACAGCAGCAGCAACGCGACAATCCACCGAGAGATCATTTTCCTCAAACTGTTGGCTCATGTGACAGCGAATCGTGCTGCTGTGATATAAGTGGTGGCCATTCATGTTGCTCTTGAAACAGGCGGTGTCTCGCGAAAGATTTAAATTAACCTCTACAGACTACACAGCAGGCACTAATTAACGGCATGTGTAGGTAAATGTTACCACAAATGCCTGTATGTTTTCAGGAGCTCCAGGGACACGTACAGGGAAAACACAATGCGAGTTCTTGCAGAATGTTTATTTAGCCTGCACAGTGATGTGGTAAATCATACTTTGTCATATCGAACAAGGTTTCAGTAATGCCGATTATTAGGCGAAGTCCTCATATGCGTATTGGTTAACTCAACTTCTAATTCGCTGACGTGAACTTCAGGGTCATTCTAGACAAATGCAAGGACATGGTGACGAATAAAAAGTATTCCCAGGGATCTGGAGTCATTACGACAGCAAAATTAAAACATTGTTGTAGATTCCACGATGGTTAGGGGGCGTAACATTTGTTTATATACACGCACATATAAGACGTGGCTGTTGCGCAGGGCGTTAACACATGCTCGCTTTTGGTTTTGCAGAGTCTAACTGTTTTCAAGTGGAGTAGTCTGGTTTGGTGTGGGAAGTAATTTGTGAAAACATCGCAAAACGCGGGGAATTTTTTAAAATAATATTGTCGGCTGCGATCGGGACTTGGCCATTGTAGGGTGTGTCAACACGAGATAACGTGTTGCATAGCAGCGTGTCAGGCTGTTGCGCCACCAACCACAAAAACGGGCTCTGACAATGTTCGGAGGGTGAGGGTGGGGGCGCGATGCGCACAGCGGCCGTCTTTGTCTCGCCGCGGCGTGCCTCGGCGACTTTGGCCGTGTGCTACAAATACTGGCGGTTGCGACGTCATCCAGATAGAAGCCGGGTTGCCGGGGAAAAGGCACGTATTGCCGATTGTCTGCCAAACACGAGTGCTTCTCCGATAGCAGCGTTTCAATTCGAAGCCGAGGCGTCAGAGGACTACTGTCCTCATCACTGTGGAGCGCGCTGGTTGGTGTTCTCTTATCCTAGTCTGTGGAGACTTTGCACATTACACTTGAGCAGCGGTATACCGTAATCCTAACACACCAGTCTCCCCTCCTTTTTTTTTGTTTACCTAACTTGTGTCGTGATCCCAGTACTTTTCTTCATTCTTAATCGTATTTTAGTTAAGCTGGGGGAAACGTTCCTAGGCGTAGATTGTGTCACGTGTTCGTTGCAGTAGATAGTAAGATGCGCACATAAAGTTGTAGCGGATAGCATGCGAGTAGACAAATGATGGTCATAGTGTTAAGTCTTACGGACAGGTGCACTTTCTTGACAGTTCTGAATGTAGTCTTGTGTAGGTACAGCATTACCATGGCAGAATGTTTTCTGTTGCTATACTGGGCAGATTGACAGTCGGCTGAGTGTGTTAATGTAAATATCAGTTATGGTACTGTAAAGAGGACTGTGTAAGTGCACTTGGCGAGGCAAACTAGAGAGGTGGGTGTGTCGTAGCGGCGGGCTGACCGGCCGAGCACAGCGCGTCACGCACCGAGGACTCGCCTTGGCGGCCCGCGTCTTCCGAGGCGAGTGAAAGTGCTCGCCCCGTGGAACTGCTTCTCCCTCGAGTGCACTGGCCGTCACAGTCCTGCTCCGCTCCTGTGCCTCGCGTCCCTGCACTCAAGACGTCCCGACAATCTGCCGCTACCACTATAACGCCGTACTTGGTAGATACGCTTGTGTTCTTGTAGCTGCAACCCTGCCTGCATCGTCTGCGATGTCACCTGTACAAAGCAGTGTATCTATAAATACTCCCATCGGCGGTTGCCCCACGCTTTGTGATGCCGCTGTAGGTGTGGTGTTGTAACCAGGATTTCTCGTCACTGTGAGCTCTCTCTCCTGGGAAACCACAGCTCGCATTTGCAATTTGACACTTAAAAACTCTGGGCATGACAACGCACTTGATGTATATAGTCTATTCACGGTTTATTCACCCTTTTTGAATCAAACCTTAAAAAAATTGCCCTATCTATGACGTACTTGGTTGTTTCCTAAGAGTATCATGTTTCACAAGTGTTATATATTTCTGTTAATGTAGAAGTGCCAAATTTTTTGTTAAATTGAACGTTTACTTATATTTTATTAATAAATTATAATATTTAATTTATAATTAATATGAATAAAAACAAAAATAAAATAATTGTTTTGGTAATGTCTACTAGCAACAAATATTTCGTCCGCAAAATATTATTACACCGAGTGCACACGAGTGTGGTGCGCTGTCCCTTTGGTGTAATTGTATAGACTCGGTTAACCTTTGTTTACACAAGGTGGAGGAATATCCTGGAAGTAGAACTTTAGCAGGGCTTTAGAAAAGTTGAAAGTAACCGCCAATTGACTATACCTACAATTTCGGGGTTCATTGGAATGAGCCTTCGTGATTACAGCGGCTTGTGAAGAGTCGCAGTAGGCTGGCTTCAGAGTAGCGCTTGCCGTCAAGAGTGCGATATATATTATCAGTGGAATGGGCAGATAAAGACATTTGAAGATTGTTTGTACCACATGCTACATCACGGGGACGGGGGATGTGTACGGAATGTATACAGTATGTGTAGTGAAATAAACACGCAACTCGGTAACGATGGGAAATTACATTTTCATTTACAATTTTTTCTTTTGTTTTTGAGGTCCGCTATTAACACGCTTGATACTTTCCATACCACATCAACACGCTTATTGTACAGCTGCCAAGTCATGCCAATTGTTAAACATACTTACCGGGATATATTACTCGCTAATTAATAATTGCCCCATAAACAAGGCGTTAGACATTGAACAGCTTACACCTGTCAACATAGTTAACCATCGTTGTAGAATTACCATTGAATGTGTACCTTAAATATATGCAGCTATGAGTAGGTTGATAGAGTAGTGTTCTGATATTCAACCACACAGTTGAATCACATTTTGACCACCTGCTAGAAGTGCCATCTGCAGCGCGTAGCCCATGACCTATGGCCCGTGACGTGGGATGGTGAAGCTGGTATATAGAGCGACTGACAGACTGGCGCTTCCTGCCGTTTATGAACTGTTCACATGCCTCTGTGGTAAAGGTGTAGGTGAGTGTACGAATGGCACCATTGGGAATGCCGTCGTGGAAACTGCGGAGCTCCACGCGCCATTGATGTCCGAGGTGAACGTCAACTACGACGGTGCGTGAAGGCCAACCGACAGGCTACAGTGGAACAGCTCACCGTTCAAATGAACCATGGGGCATCAAGACGCGTGTCCACCGCAACAGTTCAGCGAACCCTTCTGCGAATGGGGCTCCGGAGTAGACTGAGAGACCACCAATTTGCTCGACAGTATGGAGACTGCACCGCTGCTGATTGACGACGGGTAGCCTTCTCCGTCGAGTCACGGTTTCAGCTGCATAGAACGGATGGACGTCAGCGTGTCCGGCAAGAAACGTCTGAGAACCGACACCCTGTATTTATTGCTGGACGAAGACAAGGCGGTGGGGACAGTGTTATGATCTGGGGAATGTTCTAGTGGTATTCTGTAGGTCCCATCATCCGTGTGGAAGACACTCTTGATCGATATGGTTATGAATCCATCCTCGGCGATCACGTCCACCCGTACATGATGATTGTCTTTCCTCGGGCGTATGGGATCTTCCAGCACGATAATGTGCCTTGAAAGAGCACGATCAAGACTTCAAAGTTCTTCCGTTTCCCCCAAACAGCCCCGATATCAATCCAATTGAACATCTGTGAGACCACCTCGATCGTCGTGTTCGCTGTCTGTCTCCTTCGCCTCGCACCCTTCAACAGTTGTGGGCCACACTGCAGACAGCATGGCTCCAGATACCCGTGGAGACCTATCAGCACCAGACTGAGTCACTGCCGTCTTGTCTAGCGTCTGTCCGTGCTGCGAAGGGTTATTACGAGGGATACTAGCAGGTGGTCATAATAATGTGATTCGACTGCGTATGTGTAACTTTCTCCTAATTCGTTGGCTGTATCGCAGTAAGGTGAGTGTAATAGACTTGTTTTAATTTCGGGTGAGGCTGTGTATGAATAAAAACGCGACATACTGCATTATCGTGTGACCTAAGCGCCTCAGCAAATTAGAAGACGTTAATGTCGGATAGTGATAATACGCGGAAATTTAGGACGCGCAAGCAAACTAAAATTTGCGGTCGTGTCAAGCATGCAGCGTGCTGGCAACTTATTCACTAGATAGCACTTTTCGCCACGACTGCGTTGTCGTGTCGAACTGTCCGCCATTCTAGCTGATGTGTCACTATCGTAGCGATGCGGACGTTAACTCATCAAGAGTGCTGAAAAGTGCTAATAAACTAGATTGAAGCCACGTCAGAATTTTTATAAACTTTTCAAGCATTCCTCTCTCATCCTCGTGTGTATAGGTTGTTCACGGCAAAGTGAGCACTTTTAAGGTCCTAGGTCCACATTTTAAAATAAATATTGCCATGCAAGTAATAAACACAGTGTGTATATTCCACCGGACTCAAAAGTTAGCGTGTAAGGCTACAATAAAATATATTTATTAGACTTTTATTCCAAATGAGAGGGCTTCTAAAAGTGCTCACTTTACCACCGCGAATAGCGTATAACTTCGCTAACTATGTAATTGTGCTTAATGCTTTTGTATGTAGGTATAAGCTGCGCACTTTTGAAAGTCCTTCTTAGGATCTATTTGTATGCACGTTGTTTATTCTTCCACAAAATTAATACTGTCGTGGGCCTGATCACCTCAATCATGCGTCGGTCAAGTGAAACTGTGAAATAATTAGAAAATTTAATATTTTAACATTTTGCCGATTCTTACACTTATATCCACTAATAAATATTGCAAAAGAAATAATGTTAAGGCATGGACCTACTATCCCTCCGTTGTCACCAACTTTACTGGCCATATGCAGGTAGGGGCAATGACATTTTTAAAAGGTTGATATCAAAAGTACTGACGTCATATAACGGTCACCACACCCTTCAACGTTGGATGTTGATATTCCTTTACTTGAAGAATTTGTCTTGTAAAATAACAAATTATGTTCCCGGTTTAGTGTACTTGTCACCAACCCTTTTTATGTCACTTTTTACTCAAAGTATCTTTAGATTCAGAAATGTTCTCTTCGCATCATAACGGAGGCATTTAAGTACACGTAAATTTAATAATACTCACCTGAATTATTAAAACGAGAAAATCTGGCTGGTATAAAAATGCAATTAAAAAAGTGAAGATACCGCAGTGATTTCGTCTTCCTCTTCAATCTGAAACGACAGTTTGTGCTAATATGGATGGCCGAAAGTAGCTAGCAAATTTATAAATAATAAAATATTAAAAAAATATAAAAGTTGAAGTTATTAATTAAACAACATAACAATCATAGTAAACGTGAAAATTCTACCAAAATAATTTTTGCAGGCGTGTTGCTATAATTTTCGGAAATACTATAATTTTCACAGATGTGTACTTGTTTAACTTGAGAGTTTGTGACCGCGGGCTGCATGGCAATAATTAATGGCGTGCTTTGGCGTCTTGCTCACGTCCCGCAAGTTGAAAACCTTGTGTTCGGAAGTTATCGAAAGTTTAGTGTCGAGTTGCGAGCTGTTTGCATTTAGCGGCGCGTGCTCTACATCTGCTGGGAGACGTCGCTCGGCTTCTGGCAGGCTCGCGATAAGGCACGCGGCTGCCAGTCTAGGAGGCGCCATTGCAGCGCGCAGAGAGAGTGCCTTGTGGCCCCCACACACGTCACCCGTCTCTACTGCATCTTACCTGCAGTCGCCGACCTACACTTCCCGTTTTATTTATTTCCATCATCCAATTGATGCAAAACAAATTACTATGAATTCGTCAATTTAGTAAATTTAGACAAATACATACACTCCACAAAGACGTTTCCAAGAACACTCATGGCACAAAAAAAAAACATAGAATGATACAACTATTATTTCTCTATAGAATAACGAACAAGGTTAATTAAGTACTTATTTCTTTAATTTACTTTGAAATAACTTATGACGTCCCTGTTTAAGATATTGAAAAGGTCACTTGGGTAATTTGTTTAATAAGAGTTTTATTCCCACATAATATGGATTGATGTAATATTTGTTAGTTAAGTGGGTGGGAATGAAATACATATTTGCATTTCTATATTTCAAATTTGGTAATTGTGTACATCCTTTTTTTTTCTTAGATTCAATATGTTTACAAGCAAAAAGAATGGTACAATAAATGTATATGCCTGGTACAGTTAAACTTTTAAGTTATGAAAGAATAAGGCGGAGGGATGGTAGGAGGGTGGGGGGTTACACCCCCCCCCCAATTGTGCGGGGAGGAGGCAGGCACTGGCTCAATTTTAGGAGAGCGTATCAAATCGTTCATTATAAAATGTGTTTTAACAATTCCGCTATTACTTCATTTTAGTTATAAAAATTCACAGTAGATAATCTCATGTCAGTGTGAAGTTTTTCTTGGAAAGGGGGGAGGGGTACGTGTCTCTTGTGACCCTTCTGTGGGTACGCCTCAGGGCTTTACGATAAATCTGCTCTTGCGATAGAGTATTTTAAACTCTGTTGTTCAAATTGTTGCAAATCGCTCATTGTTGTCTGCATACGTAACCTAATTATTTAACACTACTAGTCACTCATGTTTGATTCTTGCACGTGAACAAGGAAATGTATATTTTTCGTAAATAACGTCTCTCTTCTTGCTCCCCAGCCAGATCCTGTACGGTGATTACCCTATACGCTGTGTACAAAGCCACTTTAGAATATATACTGATACCGACTACTGAGAATACACTACACATTAACTAAGTAGTGTAAATATTTATAAGTATTAATTATTTTGTGTATTATGAATTGTATGTCATTTTTTTACAGTGTTAATAATTTATATTACTTTATATGTTAGTAAAATATACTTTATAATTGCAGGGGACCAAGAACAGTTCAAAAATGCCTAGTGTTAAATTCCCTAACTAAAAAATTTGTGCAATTTGACGTATGCGCTATCTGTCGGTAAAAGTCGTCGTCATTAAATCACGCCGTGTTATCGACAGTAACGATTTACAGTCAATACTGATAATATTAGCACTGTTAGCACTCGAATGATAATAGGAAAAACTGACAACGGTATTTTCCACTCGGAAGCCTTGTGTATGTAGTACGGTATGTTTGAACAGTGTCCTGTCTGTTCTTCCATGTCGTAAAATATTTCGTATGCTGTAAGGCGAATTTACACTCTTCAAAATTATCACCATTAAAACGCAATACTTTAACTAGCGTAATTTATGCAGTCCTAGCATAAAATAGTACTACTAAATAAACAGTATTTTGCTCATTTTTCCATTGTCATTTGTCCATAATACGCCATCGTGGATGCACCCAATTTTTCATTGCTTCGGCACCGTGAACAACTTTAAATATAATTGTTGTTATATTTGAAAGAAACATACAACACACATTGAGAAAGAGAGATATTAAAATTAACTTATGTGCATGTGAATGTATTAATTTTTTAAGGTTTATATTTAGTTCAATCGAAACGAACGTTTAGTACTACCACCACACAAACCTAACTTCCGAAAATGTGTTAAGATGCATCCTTGTGTAGTATAGAGCTAAGATGGCGACAAAACGTAGCTTGGTTTATTTTGCATGTTTATGTTCTGAAGGAGGAGATACCTTCAAGTACCGTTACAGATTTCAGTTCTTATAAGCGCTGACTTGTTTGTTTTTTTCTTGGGAAGGGGGAGGTGTGCCATACTTTTTGTAACCACATTTGTGTTCATTTTAACATCTCTCTCAATATGTATTGTGTGTTTATGCATGAATTGATGCACGAATGTAACATTTTTATGTATAACAAGGTTTTAAACACTAGTAGAGATATTGGAGAACGCAGTACTGAAATGTTGCTCACAAAGGTAATGTAAATAATAAAAGCGCCCTAAAAACTGAAAATTATAAATCACGTCAAATAAAAACATTTGAAATACAACACACAAAATGATGCTTGAAAAAGAATGAGGCAAGAAGTTTACCATTTGTGTTACACAGACTGAAGTAGTGGCCGACCACCCTTAGCCCCCTCTGCCACCCCGTATTCTGCAACGAGGCTGGTGACTGCAACTATGAGGGCGGTGGAACTGAAGGCAGGTGGCAGTTGTAGGGCTGGCGAGACGAGTGCAGCCACAGCGCTACAT
>NQII01000112.1:756562-774637 GCA_002778355.1 Clitarchus hookeri
GGCAGTGCACTCAGAATAGCCAACATAATATTAACTTTTGTTCGTTCGTGCATCAGCTGATACAGGATTTTCTAAATGGCACTTTGTTTGTTTCGTATTAGTCAATTGCCACTCACTGACTGTCAGAAAGTGGCCTTCTTATACGGTATGGACCATACTCATAAGCAAATTGCATCACAATAGCAGTTAAATTTCTGGCATTTTAACTATGTATACAAACCATAATATTTACATTTCCGAGTAAATAGGTAAAAAAAAGTTTTATTACTTGATATGTATTATACAGAAACACATGTTTTGTAAAAAAAAAAATGGTTGCCTGTAAAGTCGGTTTTACGGGCGAAGATTTTACGTGACAACGTAGTGCTGCGCGCGCGGCAGACCGATCATAGTTGAGTGGGAGAGAGACGCAAGGCATTCGGCGGGCCTCTCTCTCGTTCGGTGACTCATCGTAACGTTACCGAGCGTTACACTTTTTCATAAGTGACTCCCAGCCGCAACCTAATTTAAGACGTTGTCACGTCAAAAAAATTCTGTAAACGGTTCCTTAAAAATTTTATGCGTANCCGAGTAAATAGGTAAAAAAAAGTTTTATTACTTGATATGTATTATACAGAAACACATGTTTTGTAAAAAAAAAAAATTCTGTAAACGGTTCCTTAAAAATTTTATGCGTAGCCCCCGAAACTTAATACTGTTAAGGAATAAAATTGTTGTTTCCCATTTCCTCATTAATAACTCCCACTCTGCTTCAATTACGTAGTGAAATGGAAGCAAACCGACTTGATAAAATCGCTCCACGCTTGTACAGTCTGCTATGAAAATGATCATCCAGTAAATTTAGTAGATGTAATACATATTTTAGGGACATGAGAGTTTCTTTGTGCGAAGTAATCGTTCAAATGGCGATGGAAGTCATGATGTAAGAAACTAATATCCCTCTATTGCCTTTAGTATAATATTCTTTAGTTTAGAAAGGAACGTTTTGTCGCGTACGTTGGATTCCACTAATAGATTCTACGTTAAACGATAACTGCAATGCATTCGATGTAGAAAATTTATGTAGCATTTTCTCTGATATTTTTTTAACACCGAGATGACTTGATTCTTTCGACTGATTTCATTCAATTCGATATATTTGCGTTGTAAGTACTTTTGACAAGTAAAGTCTTGCCGTAGTATGTTTGTTGCAACACACTGAACTGAAAAAATTAAAGTTTACTCGGACTTAATACAACCGGTAGTTTTTCTTGAAGAAATGTCACCTCACTTTGTTACTATATACATTAGAATTGTTATGAAGATGGAATAATTTCATTATGCAAAATCCAGCTAGTTTTTCACTACTTTTTTTTTCAATCTTGATCCATGACTGTTAGACGTGAGTTCTAAGAGTGGGGAAAAAAATGCAACTCTCATTTAATGTTCCAAAAGCATTTCGCGTGTATTGGAAATCGTATAAGATAATATTTAAATAAAGGGAGGCTGTGTGTGAAAATAACCTTAGTATGCGTTTCCTTTGCAAAGTCTGTATCCCTCGAAAATCTGCATCATCATTGTACCCTTGAACGCGCATTTTGTTGAGGTCAAAACTAACTTTGTTATCCAGACCTAAGCCAGTTACATCAAATAGTGCAGGACAGACATGAGAAAATTTTCTGAAGTTTCATCCTCATAGCGCATGCACAGCCAAAATTATTCATCGTGAGCATTATATATAGTATTTTTTAACAGAGAGTACAAAAAAAATCCAACTTTAAAAACTTTAATATATTTTTTTCTGTATGAGATCTGCGATTATTTATTTAGTTTTGCATCGCAGAACTAGTGTGCATAGCACTGGCGTAACTTGTTAGAATATTTCTCAACTTGTAATACTGAGGAAATTTTAAATCTGCATAATAGGCCTGGGTCCATATGTCAACTTAAATGCAACATATTAATTCCACGAGCTTATTGTTCAGGTTCTGAGGAATAGTTCCTCGCTTCTTAGCACAATGTTTTTGCCGTTCACGAATTGTACATGTACACTGTACTGTTTTTCTTAACAATTGCACAGTGTAGTTTTTATGGTATTTTCTTTGTGCTTTTGAAATATTTTTAAAGCATATATAGAATTTTTTAAGGCGTATAGGCAAGCTGGCTGAAGAGTTTCATGGCAACTTTTGCCTGCAAATTCTGAATCCAAAGTACGCAGTACTTACAGGCGACTTTTTTTTTTTTTACTTCTCGGAATAAGCAAGCACATAAAATTTATTCAACCACATGAGCTGCAATTTTTGTCCAAAATGACCACATTCTTCCATTGGAAAATTATATTTTTTAATTGAGTTGCCACATCTCTAACATCAGTCACTTTTACCCTCTTTTCATTCTTGAACCCCAAAGAACAAAAATCACACGTGACTTTGAACATAGGATTAAACCGAAACTATAAACCATGTTTAAACTCTCACTTGCTCAAAGAAAAAAAAAACTACGGAATATTTATGTCCATTCCGAAAGACTTGTAACTTAGAGATAATATTTCTCCGTGATGCTGTCTTGTGCGCGTTAAAATGAAGATTCTAGGAATGGCGTGGATAACAGATTCAAGTTACATATTCAGAAGCATCTTATACCAAAAGTAAAGACGTCAATCACTGATGGCGAAAAGAACGTGTAAATAAAGACAAACTGTCTTGTAATCTTCAAGTGAATGCTACGACAAAAAAAAAAGGCATCTCGAGAGTAATAATTTGTGTTCGGCAGTTTTAAGCTAAAGAAAGTCCGAATGCAAGAAAATATTATAACGCTTATCATTGGGGGGAGGAGTTCCTCACTCTCCTAACCCGGATATGTCCTGAACAAAGTACGATTGGTGAAGTTGTCATCGAGGCAGGAAGCATAGTTGTATTCTCCAAACATCTGAGCTTCCAAGAAATATGCTGCCAGTAAATACTGTCTCGTGGAAAGTAGACTTAATTGCTCACAGTATAATGGTTACCAAAAGGTCATGCTTTTACAGTACGTGTTTATTTGGAGACCAGCAACATGTTATTTGTGTTGGCGGCCTTTGCTACTGGCCTCTGTGGGTCAAAGGTTTCTGTTCAGTTTCTGATATCTTTATCAGTTAACGCACATCTGCCTACGAATTCCTCTCGCCACACTTGACGCAGTGTGTGCGCTGTTTCCTATCGACTGGGCTGCACTTTGTTGTTGATAGCTGCTATGGAATGTGCAGTAAGGTGTATTGCTGGGTGTCGGATGAGGCGGAGTGCTGGTGGCGGTTACTTGTGGTCACTTGTGAGAGCGGTGACCCCCACCTCGCTCGCAGCGCAGCGCAGCGCAGCGCAGCGCAGCGCAGCAGACCGTAACAACTACAAGTTTGCCTCCATGTTCCTCGCGCCTCCTCCGTGAGCGACTGGCGGGGCNCGGCCGTGCGACAGAGCGCGCCAGACTTCCGACAAACCATAGCGCCCCTCTACCCTACCACCGCTACGCTACTGTCATGCGCCGTCCGAACTGGCCTGTGTTAAGAGGTCCTTGTGGAGTTGCAGACTATTGCCACCAATCGAGAGGTACGGAAGAAATTAAAGAAGGCTATTTCGTTTCCTGCGAGTTTGATTATTGCGTGTTGGAGAAAGCCGTCCTGAACTTCCTACATCTCTCGCTCTTCGAGCAGCATTGCCAAAAGCGTTCCGTGTCCACTAAAATTCTGGTGGTCCCAATCTTGGAACTCCTCCCCCCAATCTTGCCATTAAAAAAACCTCAACTCTCTTTGACGTGCATTCAATAAATATTTAGATTTTAGTGCCGTCACCTGATGCCAGTTGTTTCCTTGTTAATTACGACTTTGTTGTTGTAATTAGGCGCATCACAACCGTCCTCCCCCCAAGTTTCCTACGAAACGTAATTAGTGCCTTTGCTTAACTCAATTGGAAAATAACCCGCTCTGAACCATTTTCTGATAGATTTAAATCCGCGCTAGTACGAGCAGTTCCTTTGGCAAAATAATGGCTGGAATAATACACCTCCGCCCGTTTTGCAAGTTCGGCTAGAAAGAGGAAGCGGTTGGTATATTTATTAATGGTCACAATATATTAAATATTTTACTAGGTGGTTACATTGGTTTTAACTGCCGACTGGAACATATTTAGCTTGTGAGCACTGTGGCTCGTCAAATTTTAAAGCGACAGAGTTAACTAGGCATTTGAAATAAATTTACATTAGATTAGTTGCATGTCCGGGAGATGTTTATTTCAACATAGTTTGAATTTACAAAATGATAATAATATAGACAATAAACTCGCGCAACTGTCTGAAGTAAATAATGGAAACATTTCTTGTTCAATGCTTTCAGTTTCCCTTGGAGGCTGTTAATAAAAAAAAAAGGGGTTTTTAAGCTTTGCACACCAAAATACTGCCAACTGCTAGCAGTGCGTCATTGCTTTCCAATCACAAGGGGTAAATGTGAGAATCCAAAAACCTTCTACGAATTTGTAAACAATTGAATAATCATCCAAAAAGATGCATTGTGACGTTAATGATATCACATTTATGGTGTCGCCTCTTGCGTAGGGCCTACCATGATATTTTGGCGTTTCTTCAGTTCCTAATGTTGGAAATGGCCGTTTTTGATGGTTGCCTTTTCACTTCAGACTCGGGAGTAGAATGACTCCCCAATTTTATCCTTCCTGCCTTGTGAGTTTTTTTTTTGTTCTCATCGTCACTTATTTTCTGCATATCATTTAAACAAAAGCTGTCGAAAGGACTTGCAAGCCGAACGTGGCATATTGCCGTCCAAGAATGCGTAGCTTGTTCGTTTTCTCTTGTTTCTCGCCAGGAGAGATACGTTTTGATTGGTTCGTACGTGTCAGAATTATTGCGCGTGATATGTTCTCTGTACTCTGCTAGATGTACCGGTTATTTTCATTAAGGGGACAAAAACGATCGAACACCATACACAGTCATTGGCACCAATGTGACCGGCTGCTTGCAGCAGGCGTGTCATTTGGTGCTAGGTAATTTGCAAACCAAAAAGCTGTGACCTAAATACAGGAGGAAAGTATTTGTGGCAAACATCTCTGTTAGATAAGATACCGATAGACTCGCTGCCGAGTGCGTGTTGCGGACACTCACATGCGCCAAGCATACAAACATGCAGTGTGTTCGGGCAGCAAAATAACCAAGTCATCGATTAAAGAACCCGTATAGCCTACAGGAACCTAACAGAAGTACAGAGAAAAAAACCCAGAGGGGTTGCCTGCCGTGTTTTGCAGCTATAAACACACATTCATTACGAAATAGTGCTTGCAAGTCCTTACCGGCATGTTCATGCGCTCATAACATATAGTATAGTACATTGCACAGGCAAGCACGCTTCAGTCGCACGCAGCAGTCGCACGTGACTGTGCCAGGAACTGTGTTCCGGGGGTGTTCAAAGGTTCAGCGAGTTGTGGCTGTTTGTATGTCTCACAAATATGAATCAAGTTGGATTTTCCGCTTTGCTAGTTTTTTTTTTTTTTTTTTTAAANGGCTGTTTGTATGTCTCACAAATATGAATCAAGTTGGATTTTCCGCTTTGCTAGTTTTTTTTTTTTTTTTTTTAAATCCTGTGGGAGATACTGGGTATGTCACAAGAGTCAGATGTAGAAAATATTATTTTAGTCTGTCGAGCAGTGTGANAATCCTGTGGGAGATACTGGGTATGTCACAAGAGTCAGATGTAGAAAATATTATTTTAGTCTGTCGAGCAGTGTGAAATATTTCAGAAAGTTGTCGCCTGCGATGTTTCATTCACGGTAAATTTGTTGCATTCGGTTAGGGGATTTCCCCCCAGAAAATAAGCTACAGTGCAACTATGCGTACCATGGGAATTGCGGTTAAACAACTAATGTGTGTGACTTTTCTGAATGTTAAATGACGTGCCTCGAGTTCATAATTTTTGTCTGCTTTTCTTATTCTCCATTTCATGAGAAAAATCCTAGGTCCTTTCGAAACGCATATTGGACAAGTTATGCACGGAATCCATATGTTTAAGGCCTAAGTATTATAGTGCTTGTAATTGTTTTATGAGAGGCATGTGTCATAGAAGCAGGAGTGTTGAAGGCATATTGCACAATACATTTACAAGGTGAGGATGCACTGTAATTTTCAATAAATGCTACGCATTAAAAGTGTCCATTTTGGATGATAAAATGCTATCTTTGGTGGGTGTATGTCTCTGTTTCCTCTTGTGCAGTGGATAATTACTTTCTCTGCTGTGTTGGAATCCAGTCCTACCATTTAAATATAATCACTGATCGTGTAACAAATTCGAAATACGGTCAGTTTTTGTTAGATTTACATCTCATCTCAAAAATGTATAATTTCCAACCGTAGGTTGAAATCTTGTTTGGATATATAAATGTATATATCGTTAGTATGCACGGTACTTCCGAATTTGTCATAATTCTCGTTTTCCAAATACTGCACTGGACCGTTTATGTATTACTGTCACCTTTACAAATTCGTAATGCTTCTAGTAGGTTCTTAAATTAATAATATTAGTGTAATTTAATTACATCCAGAGTTTTAATTTACTAATTTTTTTGTTTCACTTTTGTCTTTGTTGTCTCGCATATTTCTATTTTGGGCTATTTCTTTTGTAAATATANTACATCCAGAGTTTTAATTTACTAATTTTTTTGTTTCACTTTTGTCTTTGTTGTCTCGCATATTTCTATTTTGGGCTATTTCTTTTGTAAATATACCCGTTGCCTCGATTTTATTAGTTTTTTTAGCTATATTTGTTTTCACTTTATTTTTGTGCAGTGTGGTGTTTTTTTTTTTTTAATATTGATGCTGGTTTTTGATGTATAGCGATGCTAGTGTTACACGATGAACGCCATGGTAGATATGCATGTCTGTNTACATCCAGAGTTTTAATTTACTAATTTTTTTGTTTCACTTTTGTCTTTGTTGTCTCGCATATTTCTATTTTGGGTTATTTCTTTTGTAAATATACCCGTTGCCTCGATTTTATTAGTTTTTTTAACTATATTTGTTTTCACTTTATTTTTGTGCAGTGTGGTGTTCTTTTTTTTTTAAATATTGATGCTGGTTTTTGATGTATAGCGATGCTAGTGTTACACGATGAACGCCATGGTAGATATGCATGTCTGTCCTTTCTTGATTGTTTTGTGAGACACTGTCGCGTTGCGTATGTATTTTCTTTAATAAATGTATATTTAATACACCAAAAGACTGACATCTGCAGCGTATACATGTATGGACCAGGGAACTTGGAAGTAATCACACAGGCCTGTTGAAGCATTCGAAGCTTGTTTTGCGTAAGTGCAGTGTTTGTCAAGCGCGTACGGATTTTAAGCACTTTTGGAACAAACTATGGAGAAATAAATACTTGTACTTATTACAAATATACTGCATTACACTCTGGCACGTAGGTTTGCGGTTAAATTGGCAGCGATGTAATAAAAGTAGTTCTTACAGCGGAGGTTTTATTGCGAGTGTAATGTTTAAATTTGTGGGCATTGAAGTTAGTATTTCCGGTTTCATACACATAAAGAGTATGAATTTGCTATTTACATTTCTAGCAATTCCGTGGTTAAGCTTGGTTTGCGAGTGAATAGAGCGATCTGGCCCACTGCAGTGTTCATTGTACACTTGGCAAACGTTTTCAAAAGGAGAATGGCAAGTAGATCCTAAGCAAGGTTTTCAAAACTGGTAATTTAAGGCGGTCGGGTCCCAGATGCTCCTACTGCTTGGCAGCATGTTTGAAAAACGCTTTCTTTTAAAGACACTTTTAAACCTGCCGCCAGTATGTTTACCTGTGAAAAGAAAACGTACCTGATACGAGGACGGAATGCTACTTTCAAGGTATCATGCGTGCTGTAAGTATTTTGGAGCCCTCCAATATGGTTAGAAACGGCTTTTTAGGCTGCCGTTACCTAAAAACATTCTACCGGGACATGAGCGAAACTACGGTAGGCGTCTGCTTCGAACGTTGCTATGCGCTTCACAACNAAAAAAAAAAAAAAAAAAAATCTGCAGGTAAGCGACCGCCATAACCGTGAAGAGCCTATTATCTTGTTGGCGTGCAGAAGGCCGTTGATATTATGATGAGGGGGGAGGGGAGGCGCCGTGCGGAATAATTAATGCGCCTGCCTGGCTCCAGATGCCAACAGCAGGTGCTGACGCCGCGCTCGCGCCTGACCTTGTCCCTCCCTCTACTATCTATACGTGCCAGCCAGCCAGCCATCGCGGCTGATAAGGGTGCGTTTGTTCCACAAGCCATTACGACATCCGACTTTGAGTCGACCTCAGTACCTTCATTTTAATAGAAACAAATTAATGTTGAGACACAAACAATTGCCTTCGCTCTTATTTTACAACACCATAACGGGGTATGCTGCATTTAAGAGCGCGACTTAATGTATGAGAAGTGCGTTTTCGCCACGGCTAACGTATAAACGTTAATCATCCGGGTGTACACTGGGCGCCAGGTATCTGCGAGCTCGAGCGGCTATTCGCTAATAGGAATATATTCGCGCTCGCTGTTTTCTCAGGACACCTGCCCCTCCCCCACATCATCCTTCAAAATACAGTGGTTGAAGGCAGGGCTGTTCGTAACTGCCACTAACGGCTTACTGACACGGGGCGCGCGGTGTAGAGCGGGAACGAGGTGGCTGTACATCTGCATATGGACGTGCTTCTTGTATTTTTCTTCAGTCTTAACTGTATACGCTTGGCGGCCTGCCAGCCTGCTTCCGTTGTGGAGTGCATTGATGCAGCGGATGTTTCTCACAGGTTCTAGGGTTTATTGCAAATTTCCGGAAACGAAATTCTTGACCGTGAAGTCATTGATTATCCATTGTAAGTAGGGAGTGAAGTATCTGTGTTTAATTACAATAGGAAAATTCAATCTCTTCGTAAAAGATGCACACAACACAATTATTATTTTACTTTTGAATTATTATTACGCTCTCATTTATATATATATATACACTATATCCGCATGGCGTTTATTTAATAAGCGAATCGTTTTTATATCCAAAGAGATACATAATTTACTCACCCTTCTATATCTTATCAAAATAGTTGAGATATTAAGCCTAAAATATTTTTGAGATAGAAACACTGCCGAATGTAATGTTTGTATTGTACGTCGTGAGGTAGACTATTATGTCAATTATGTAGTAGATAATTTAGGGTAGTTTCTCTTACGTTGAAAACATTTACGAACGTCGGCCTACTTTGCGTTGCCAGTAAGCGAGGATATTCATGTGCTCCAGCAATAGAAAGTTATTGAAGTTCTGTCGTCTGGGTTTTGCACATCTTTCTGAGCAAGAGTATATGATTTTGTACTTTAATCGTCATTGTTACAAGTTCGTGTTATACTGAACTCATAAATTATTCACGTGACATACCTCATGTAAAATATATTGTGTATATTCACATTTCCATGCTCACCGACCGATATAACAGGGTAGTGTCTAAGCATATCTTAAAATGTATGGAATACTGTTTATATAACGTTTAATTACCATTTCGCTTGATTACATGCACGGAAAAGAGGGGAAGAAGGCTGTTTATAGAGAAATCACGAACTCCTATTTGACTTAGGAACCCTGGTCTCTAACGACATAGCACTTATTGTCGGAATTTTTTTTTACTCATCGGAAGTGTCACAGTCTATCGGTACTGATCTCAAGATGACTATAGACGCACCGAAAAATCTCGCAGGCTCCGTTGTTCGTTTGCGTCTATTTTGCTTTGCTAACTAGCCATGGCAGATAGATTAAAAACGGCAGGCAATTATCGCACGTTTCGTCGTGTGTAGTTATAACAGGTAATTGTCAAGTTGCCATTCGGTGGAGGTCACGTGGATGTTAAAATTATGGTTGGTAGTTTATATTAATCATTTCCCAAGCCGTTGTTATAATTTGTACGTCTTTTTCTATCTAGCCACAAGTATGGTGTGTGCAGGAATCTTGTTCGTGCTGGTTTTCTTAGAACACTGAATAGTTGTAGTTTGGGCAGACCTATTTCCAGGCGCGAGGTCCTCTAGATGTTTCTGCGCTCGTATGTAGAGGTGGTAAGGTACATCTTAAGCTTCCATCAAGTGCTTCTGTCCCAAGCCGTAGCATTACGCGCCTTTACTTACACTTACGATTGGCTCATGATAGTGTTTTGTGAGAAAAAAAATGTTTTTGCACTGAGATTTTCGTACTCGAATAATGCCTTCCAAACAGCCAGTTAGGATACCGTTTTGCATATGTGGCCCGCTATTGTTAATTTCGTGGTACGGTAAATTCTGACCGTTTTGGAAAAGTAGCGCAATCACACAGTATCCTTCCGCCACAGCTGATCTGTCAGTTAAGAACCGCTGTTTTTCCTCGTGGCAGACGCTGAAAGACTGACGTTGTTAACTTCGGTTCAGTACTCGATGTAGCATATCGTAGTTAGGTTATTCAAACGGGTTTTATTGTTTTCATGGCCCAGTTGTACTACCGAGGTCCTGTTTATTTTATGGCATTGTTTTGCGGCTCTACTTACGAGACAGAATTTCGTATTTTTTTAATGTAACAGTAGAAAAATTTGTTCGTTCGAAAATTTTACACCGAAAAAACAAAGCGCGATAAAGATGTTGCTTGCTGTTCGTACCTATGCGAGTAATAAACCTGATAAGTAAACATTTTCAGCGACATTAATCTTGCAGATAAATAACTTTGGATTTTCAATATAACATAATGTTCTTTAATTATTTTTACACAANGCATTGTTTTGCGGCTCTACTTACGAGACAGAATTTCGTATTTTTTTAATGTAACAGTAGAAAAATTTGTTCGTTCCAAAATTTTACACCGAAAAAACAAAGCGCGATAAAGATGTTGCTTGCTGTTCGTACCTATGCGAGTAATAAACCTGATAAGTAAACATTTTCAGCGACATTAATCTTGCACATAAATAACTTTGGATTTTCAATATAACATAATGTTCTTTAATTATTTTTACACAAAAAAAAAAAGTTGAAAAGCATGTTTTTATGCCCTTTACATCCTAAAAATTTTAATTACTGTTTCGAAATACATTTTCTTTTAGAAAGCACACGAATTTACTGTTTGTAATTCAGTGGGAATTCTTCGACGAATACCTCATTAAAATACAGTTTTTCTACTACTGATATAAATAATTTATTTGCACAATCATTCGTTTATACAACACGTCACCTGTTTCCTAAAAAAGCAGACTTATATTTCAGAATTTGAAATTTTGCGTTTTATGTTTACAAAAAATGGCGGACCAAACCACAAAAGCAACACGTCGAACGCTTTGTTCGACATGTACAGCTAATATTACATTTCACTTATGAAGACTCGTTAAAAATGCACCAACAACCAACTGTACTATATTAAATGTGCAAATACAAAAACAATCAATTGCTGATAAAATATTCTGACGCTATCAGCAAGACCTCGCGTAAACATGGCGATAAAGAGCACACGCAGAGTGCCGTTCACCGGACTGGAAATGTTTCAGTGATCGTTGTGCCCCAGATGCTGTATCATAATTGCTTAAAAATAAGTATTTAAACCACAGATGTAATTATAATTACATTTTTAAATTACTATGTTTAATGCTGAACATTGTTTTTTTTTACTGCTCCCCCTACCCCCACCGTCTTCAAGATTACCAACATACATCCCGCAGCAACTCATCAGCGAATGAAAAGCATTTGCTTACTAGCTCTCCGTGAATATAACATTGGAAGTGAATTTGGAAAACATGCGAAGGTTACCTAAGGCCTCTGGTCACCAAAAAGCTCATTATTTAATAACGAAATACGTTCAACTGAAGTATTCTTTCCCCGCATAACAATTCTTTATATCTAATAACATTTGCATCATTGCATGTCAGAATCACAATTGTAGTGTTTTTGGGATGTACGAATAAAATAAACGAAAACGCTTACAGAAAATTTAACAATGGTTACTAGAAGGTAATGTCTTAATTAATTCTAAAGTATATTTAGCAAAATTTAATTTTACAAAAAATCGTAGAAATGAAAAGTATGCAAAAATGTCTTTATTTTGAGCAGTTAAAAAACTGAGGAAACCTTTCATAGGCAAATTTTTATTATTTGTACCTTCCAGAAACACTAAAATTGTGATTTTACGTGCCATTATACAAAAAATTATGCCTTCTAAAAATGTGTTACGCGAGGAAAATTATGTGTAAGTAATATATACAAGTTGAACAGTATTTCGTACAAATATAAAGTAATGAATTTGTTGATGACAAGCACAATTAACCGCCATTCCGTGTCTCACGTACCAGTATATATTCGTATCAAGCCGAGCCTAGTCTCACAATCTGACCGCTTTGCATGTTTTCAAGGCCTCTCAAATTCGTTCCCCATCACTACGGCGTGGTTGGTATGTTGCAGTTATTGAACTGTGCCGGGTTGTGTGTGCTATGTTTTCTCTGAATCGCAAGGCCGTATCTCGGCGGATAGCGTACGCTTGCGAGATAATAGAGCCCGGGTCATGCCTTGCGCGTACGCTAACAACTCATCTGCTGGTAAAGATAAGCAAGGGCGTATTCATTACGATAAGATCAGATACTTTTTGTGTACAACTGATAAGCTTATCTTTTTGTTGGTTCATCACTCCAGGTTTTAGGGTATTTGAGTGTATTTATATTTTATTGCAACCGAAGAATATTAACGATTTTAAATGTATGAGTATTCTGATTATGTCTTTTATACTGTTTCGGACATCAGTTTGTTAATGTTAAATTAAGATGAGTTTCATAAGTAGTCGGAACAAATTTCCTTGACTCCAGTAGCTCTGCGGCCATAGCATTTGCAGACATAACTTGGTTACGGTTTATGCACTCGTAAAATGTTCATGGATACCGTCGGTATTTCGTTTGTCGGTAGAATGAAAAATAAACTAAATAGTTTCGTGTACAAGGTCTGAAGTTTAGCAATGTCTCGTAGTAGAATATTTTTCATTCCAACATTGGCGTTATGTTTTTTTGCTCCCTCGTAATTGGATGTAGTCGGAAATAATTTAGGCTGCTTCATAATCTTCCTCGAGAGCAAAAAGTTTCGGTTTCCGCCACCGCGCCGACGTCAAACTTAATACTTATTGTTATCACACAAAATGTACGCCATTCCATTATGTATTGTGCGCACTGCAGTTTACATTATTGTCCCGTGAACGTGCAGCGACTCAAACGGCGAATGCCCCCACCCTCCTTCCTGTGTTTGCGACAAATCAGAAAAATGCATTTAGACACTTGCCCACGCGAATTAGTGCACCGTTGAATTCTCTTAGCTTTTTAACCTATCTTGTGGCACGTTCCTACCAGCAGTTCGTGCCAACGTGACGTCAGCGCAGCAGCATTTGTGCTCGAGACCACATGCAGTTGATTCGCGGAAGTAGAGTGACGTGTGGTGTACATAGATGCGCCTATAGACACGCAACGGAACAACTTGTGCACATTTAGCGCACTGCGGAGGTAACATAATACGCTTGCTGGCTAGTGAGTGTGCCTGGGAGAGTGGCAGGCGTGCAGGTTGGCTGCTCTGCGGTCGCGCCTTGTGCACCCCTGGGCGTGTCAAGAGCTGGCCAGACTTTCTCGGCGTGGTCTAGTAACACGGCCTGAGGGACTGGATGTGCGGGCGGGCCAGCCGCCTACCAGGTAGCGGTTCCTCCAGGCTAATTGCCCTGTCATGCAGCCGTTTAACGGTACCCAGGAAAGTAACAGCACACCGCGCTTGCCATCATTACGGCTCCTCCACGACGACTCGCAAGTTCAGCTTCGAGCCAGCCCAATCTTCCCGGCAATTCACTCCACGCCAGCCACCTCTCACGATCGTACGTCACACCTGCACGTCGCCCGTTTATCTCCTGAAAGTTCCTTTGATTCGTTTCTTCGTCAGAGTTTAGTAGGCAGTCTTGTAGGTAACCGACCGTGGAGACTACAATGTTTCCATTATTTCGGCATTTTCAAAAACTGAAGAAAAAATGCCGAAGAGCATTACTAATGTATTCCAAAAATAAAAGGGGAACGAAATTATACTTAAAACACCCAAGGCCAAATGGAAAAGGAGTGAATTTCTCATTTGGCTAAATCGTAGTTTATGACGTGGAAGAAGATATACTATTGTAACTGTCAACACATTTTTGAGCTATGCGCCGCTGCCTTCAGGCAAGGGGTTTACCATGTCCGCGAGTTCGAATCAGACAGTGTATTTATAATTTTATTTTAGTGATCAGTTTTTTTTTTTGTGTTTTAACTATTACATTTAAATGTTTTTCTCACAGTACACATAATTTATGAATATTTGTAAATATGTTAAATTATATTCACATATTTATTATTATTTAGTACGTGTTTAGAATATGGACGAAATTAAGTACTGTTCTTGATCCGAAGGATTTATTACGAAATTCCTCTTTAAGATGACTATTCAGTTCAATAAATTTCACGTTTAACGACGATGCAAAATTAGCACAATTTGTGCTAACAGTTGTCTGAGGGTTACTTAAAACTGTAGCGAGTTATCTGAACATCATGTGCACTGTCCCATAGTGGTTAGCATCGTTGCTTTCAAAAACGGGCAGAATGTATTTGCGAGTTCGAGTTTTAGTGTACAGTTATTTTTCAGTTTTTTAACATACTAGTTCTTTTACCTTCTGTTAATTGTTCTCTTGGGATGTCGGTTGGTTGTAGTACTCGCATTATTAGTCTCTACTGAAAGCAGTACTTCCGTTTTGGATTAATGTAGGTAGTTATATTGATAGCTGATCGCCCGCTTGTTGTAGAAATCTGATGTTATAAAAACGATTCTGCATAACAGTCCCTCTTAAGGTTATGTGCACGACACGCCTCACTAACGCGAGCATTGACACTGTGTTGATATTGCAATTGCGACATGCAGTAGTTTTCGAGTCAGTATTTCTCGTAAAGTGTTTGAAGGGTTAGAGAACAACAGTAGTGTTGGCTGGTGACGTAATCGTGCGCGATACCAGTCACACCAACTGGGAGAGTGATGCTTGACAGCAAGGTCGTTGGCTCCCCTTTTTTTGGGTGGGTGGTATACAGTGAAAGCGCCAGCCGAACGGAAGTCTGCTTTTCAGCGTACTGGAAACCGTGGCAAGTCGCGTGCAAGAGTCGTGACAGACGTCGGTAGATTGGCGCTGTCGCCAGACTATATATGGCACATCGTGGAACGAAGGAGTGTATTACTATACCCTTTTCACGGTTAATTAACAACTTTTGAAATCAGTCTTTGAAAAGTGTCACTGCCTCTTCCTGCAACAGGCACACACTTAGTGGCATTTACTCAGTAAGTTGCTAACGACTTTAACGATTTAAAAGCGCAAACATTTATACGCACAAATATAAGTACTTATTTTTCTTTGTTTCTTTTTAAATGCACATTGTGTAAGAATTTTCGACTTTGTAAAATATTTACTTTTTAAGTACTGTCACAGTTTTACTTAACCGACATATGATAAAGTGGTCAGGCTCACGGTAATTATGATTTCACGTATAATGGAAGAATATGCAGTGTGCGTACAAGTATATTTTTTTTAGCAAGACTTTCAAAAGTGCTCTTTTTACAGTAAATAACATATACAGTGGTGTACACCCAGTGGAGCAGCTTTGTTTGTCGCGAGTGTCAGGTAAGCGTGATGCGGCATAAAGTTGCCGTGAAGACCAAGCAAACTGAAACTACCTGCCAGTCTTTGTAAGGATCGTGCTACAGTTAAGGTGGCCGTCTGGTGGAAGGACTTGCACGTCTGAGGCCTAAAAGCGTGGGAGCGCTAGGGGCGACCGAGACAAATGCATCAACTCTCTCGTCACCTCTACGCGCAAAGCACCGAACTGGCGTTCAGTTTTCCGTCGATAACGCTCCTCTATGAGACTTTCAGCGAAGATCCCACCATTTTATGAAATAGTAATAAAAATAAAGGTTTGATGCACGACCCCATTCCTTTTTTAATGTTTTGTACCGGAATGTTCTTACCTAAAATTACCGTTAAAACACCTTTTTGAGCCATTTTCACTATCACAAAAACGTATACAGACGCGTAACGTTTCTTAAATGCTATTCGTAAGCAGACATCACTCATGCACGTTAATAAAACGTTTTCTGCTGGAGCTCTGCACACGTTCAGCGGCCTACCCAGGCGGCCACCTTAACTTGTTCCACTGTATACTTTCTGGCGTCTTGGTTTGTCCTGTGATGTCTCATTGTCTCGTGTGCCAAGGCTGTGATACAATTTTATAGTGTTATCCCATGGAGAGGTGTCTCATAGAACAACATTAAAACGAAAAGAAAGTGTAGATAAATGTAAACACAAGTGCACTAACGACCCGAAACCAAAACTGATACAAAAACAGACAGATGATGAAACAGGAACAGCCGTCTCCTAACTTACTCTACTGATAGTTTTCGCCCTCGTTATGAATGGTTTATAGCTCTTAGATTAGCAGCTTTCGACTATTTTATTATTATTCCAGTCATAGTGGATTTTTCCTCTGCATGGAAGCCAGAACCGCAGGTATTTGAGAAAAGAACTAGGTATTCATACGTGAGATTCTGGCTTCGTTAGAGGGCAAGTTTATTTTAAATTATTATGTTTTCAGATTTGGCACAGACTTTTTTTTAAATTCGAAAGCAAAAATGGTTAAATCTACATGATGGGAAACCTTGTCCGGAGAGGATACAGAACGTTTGATCAAACTGAACCTCTCTCTCTTGCCACCAGGTCTTGGAATTCCTCGAGTTTCAAGTCGAGTGCACATCACATTGCAAAAGAATTCTTAAACCTGAGAATAGTGTAGCAAATAAAATATGCGATTCTTCCCTCCCGTCCCCCATTTTATTTCTTAACATATTAATACTTTTTATTTAACTAAAGAGTAACAGACTCTGAAAACTCCTCGATATTCGTAGTGCCAGCGGTAGATAATTTTTGACATGGATTACAGGTCTTTCTCGCACGCTCGAGGGGTAATGCGCTCCGCATTCGCCGTCACGAAAACATGTACCGCGCCTCGCCCCCGCCACGCAGTCCCCGTACGCACGCCGGACCGTGCACATGTACCGATCGACGGAGCAAGGTTGCCTGTACACTATAAATACATTGTTTTATAACGTTCGGCTTATCGCTTCCGGTGGTGCGTCATAGAGTTTGAGACAAATTTCGGCGCAATTTGCAGCAATTTTATTCTTTCGCGTGCCATTGCTCCGAAACTACAAGTGTCACGGACGCGAGTGATAGCTCATTCTAAAGGGCTTGAAAGACCTCTTCTTTTAACGCAACAACCACTGATCTACTCTGAAAATTTTTGAAGTAGCTGCGCTTTGAATTCACGAAACAGCGTCATGCCGCGAAAGAAAGGCAAGGATTATAGTCGAAATCCGCCACAAAACCGACAACCGCCATTAACTTCGGCAGAATGAAGCCTCGGGTATAGAGAGAAGAAAAAATGAAGAGAATCGGATCACCAGAAAAGAAGTTATGGGGCTCTAAATACTGGCGTGCAGAACGAAAACGGCGTGCGCGCCGCCTCTCCGCAGTTGGGTCCCTCGGGAATGCCACCAAAATGACCGAGGGTGTGAGATATGTATTTGCGAAATCGAGACGAAGCTGACGAGACCACTCATGACCCCCCTCCCCCCGGTGTCAATGGACCCCAACACAGGCCCTTCAATGCTGTTACTAAAGCAACCGGCAGCGTCGTCCCGCTACTCTTGCGCAAACAGTTCGCCAAGCTATTTCTAAACAAGTCCTTCAGGGATGTGTGCGATGTGTGCGATCGCCTCTGGCACAAAGATATATCGAACTATGTGTTTCATTCATTATCCATTACCCTAACAAGATATACATGTAATCCATGTTCGGTAGGTGCCACAAACGGCAATCTACCAAGGGCAAGTTTTTTTAAAATTAGTACTAAAATAACATGCATTACCCAAAACCACCTAGTAAGCATATGTGAATGTACACTGAAGAGCCAAAGAAAAAAAAACTGGCACACTTGCCTAATATCGTATAGCCCCCCCCC
>NQII01000112.1:774742-788799 GCA_002778355.1 Clitarchus hookeri
GTTCAAACTCACTTAAATCTTGATAACCTGCCATTGTAGCAGCAGTAACCGATCTATCTGCCGACCGCATTGCGTTGCTCTGATTGGTTCCATACCTCTGTTATTTGCATACGCACGCCTATACCAGTTTTTTTGGCTCTTCAGTGTNCTGATTGGTTCCATACCTCTGTTATTTGCATACGCACGCCTATACCAGTTTTTTTGGCTCTTCAGTGTATAAAATGTTATTCCTAGGCCTGTATCTAAGCCGTCATACGATACAGCGATGGCTAATGGCAAATTAAATCACTCAGAAAAAATGCAGATGCGTAAACAATTAAAACCTTATTTTACAATAACTGACAATTGTGTCCATGACCACGTTTGTATGAAAATGTGGCAATTGATCCTACTTTAACAATCTTTTCGGGGTCATGTTTTATTGCTCTGCGCGTGCAGAAAAAAAGCAAGTACAAATGTAATGGAGACCATCTAGAAAAAAAAAAACTTATCTTACAATCAGTTTCGCCAACGCAAAGAACTGAATAGTTTACAATGTGTCTATATTGTCGGTTAAAATAACGGGTATTACCAACTTGCAAAATATCGCCGTCACAGCATGATTTGTTGATAGGGGTTTGGATGTTATTCAGAGACAACTGGAGATATTTGCGGGAAGACTATAGTAGGACAAGGTACATAACATGCATAGCCGGGCAGTCAGGTGACGAGCAATTTCAGGAAGTGGAGGGGATTAGTCACACTATGGTTTATTCTACTCAGGTTAGGAACATAACGAGATTTCTGATAAGAGTGTTTGGTATACGAAAAATTTCCGCCGCTAGGTGCGCAGTATTCCAAAAGGTAATATCAAATTTAATGAATTAATTATATGAGTGATAAGAGAAAGATCTTAGTTTCGAAATTATTTTATATTTGATTTATAATTATTAAAATTATCCCTTTTTTTAACGCAGAACATAGAGAAAATCTAGTACACACGCGACACTAGCGCTTACCTAGTGGCGAAAAATATTTTGTTGCCAAACTTTTAACTTTGATATTCTCAATCTGTAATAGAAGTAACCTTAGTCACACAGCAGCTCGCGGCCGTACAGGATCAACTCCTGCGAGGTTGTTACTCCTTAATAATAGTGTGTTTTTAAGGCGGTCGCCTACCTATAACTTGAAATGCGGGTTTGGAAAATGTGTTTTTGACGAAATTGTAAACGTGCTCCCAATATGTTAACCTACGAAAAGAAAGCACATTACAGACGATGAGGGATTGATACTTTCAATACATCGCACACGTTGGAAACTTTTTTTATCTCCTCAGCTAAAAACGTAAGTTTTCATACTGCTGTATCTCAAAATATACGGACCGGATGCATGGGAAGCTACGATGGAGGTATCGCTGAAATTTCTGAAGTTCTGCGATCACGGTGAAACCACTGCGCAATAGTTCAAGGGATTGGGTGTAAAGGCTATATAGTTTTAACGGATGTAACAGTGGTCTAACGTTAATGATATTTCGTAACGAATGATTATATCCTGTCCTTAAAAAAAATGATTACATCTTAAATAAAAGTTAGGTGAAAAAGGCCTCCAACGCTAATGTGCGTGGGCATAGAAACAGACTTGGTGCGGTAAAACTTTTTTTTTTTTTTAAGATTGACCACCACTGGATAAATATGCCTTCTATATCCGTGCTGCGGGAGCAAGTACAGTAGATCGAATTCAATGTTGCAACGCATATAAGTGAGCAAAAAGAAGTCCTATAAATTGACGTACGTCATTGAAATAGCAAGTGTCATAACAAGAGTTTCAGAATCAGCGGTCAAACGAATTTTCGCAGAGGGTAAACACAGAAATCAGTTTGACGTTTTAACAACTAAATGTAAGAAAACTCGAGCGCACATGGCATCTGGTAGTGGATCTGTGGACTTTGACCTTTGAATTTGACCTTCACATTCATCCTCAATCTTGGATTGCATCACGGCCGCCATATTAGGAGCCAATATGCCGCCATCTTGTATGTCGCATCACGCTCTATCATTCTACCTCACCATTTTGTTTCTAGAATTTTTCATTTTGCTGCGCTGCCATTCCACCTTGGTATCTCCTGCTGTCATTCCTTCTCGCCTGCTCTCTCTCTCTCTTTCCAACAGGATATCGTCTTTTGTTAGCTACCATCTAAGATGTCTGTAGGCCGCCATATTGTATCTCATATCGTCTGCTAGATGGTGATATTATCGACCGCCATCTCGGAAGTTCCATTTATTGCCCATCAGGGCACCATATTGGTTCCCCCACTGTCAACTACGATGTTCCATAGACACACTAGTCGACTGAGCCACCAGGACACGGATGGGTGCGAGTTCATATCGCAAATATGTATATATAAAAATTACCATTGGGAGATGTCTATTCGTGAGGTAATGAAAAATATAAAGTACTGGATTTCGGTTTATAAGCATAGTTATGCATAAATCACGAACCATCCAGGCTATGTACTCGAAAATCTGTATGTAGACAGCATTATGCATCCTGATAATGTACATATGTTAAGCCCCCATGTACTTTTACAGTCATAGTTAGCTTACATTTGCAAACGATTAGTGTTAGATCCTTAAAAATCAGTATCCCTGCATCAATGTGTCATATCAATAATGAGATTTCATAAGCATGGCAATTACTCCTTATTTTTGCTAATAATTATTTTTCTTTATACTTGTACACACAAATAATAAGTGAAGTAAGTATTTTTTTTCTCTAAAGTGGCAGACTACTTTCCACACCTATATTAAAAGTATATGTGCCTAGATGCTGTGGCGGGCAGTACTGTTAACTTTCACTATTTCAGTCTCCACAACACACATTCCAATGATGGCAGCAGACAAAATAAGATGGTGGCCTACAGACATCTAAAATGGTAGTCAACAGTAGACGGTATTAGGTTGGTGAGAGAGCTGGCGAGAAGAAATGACAGAGCAGGAGGTACCAAGGTAGAATGACAGTGCAGGGAAATGGAAAATTCGTGAAACAAGATGGTGAGGTGGGATGATAGAGCATTAAGTGACATCCAAGATGGCGGCGTACAGGCTACCAAGATGGAGGCCGTGATGCAATACAATCCAATATGGCGAATTGAGGTCAAGGTTAATCTGCGAAGTAGGTCAAAGTCAGTCGAAATGTCCACTACCAGTTGCCATGTGCGCTCGGACATACTATTTGTAACTACTGTGCGGGGAAAAATACACGACTTTTACACTGCGAGAAAAACATTGTATTAAGTCTTGCTCCAAAGTGTTATGGAGTATTTTCATAATTGCCTATTACTTGGTGAGGCAAAATTTTTGTAGGTAGTGCTAAACTGATTTTCTTGTTAAAAAGCTTTTTTAATTTTGGGTTTTACTATTTTAGTGAGTTCATATGCCTTAGAATACTATCTCGGCACTTATATTTTTATTAGGTTCCCCATAAATTGCGCTCGAACAAATCACTAGTTGGTTACGTCCGCTTGTAGATACCTATATAATTTTATGTTCTTGATGACTTTTATATACATATTTGTGACACAAACAGCGAATCAAGACAATTTTTCATTTAGTCTTCTGTTGCTGCTATAAATATAGGAAAACCCGTGTTAGATATGCTGGTTACGATTGAAACCGTTGACATATTTCAAAATATAGTTAGGTGCACGTGATGAACGAGTCATAAAATAATAAGTCCAATTATCACGGACTCGATCGCAGAGAAACTGTTTTTCACCCTTCCTGCTTTGCCGAGGTAGGGGAAAGTAACCGCTGGGCAGAACGAAAATGGAGACAGGTCTTTTGTTTCTTGTGCAACTATATCAGAATAATAGTGAATGCAACCTAGTTGTATTTACATCACTACTGTCAGGAATACATCAGGATAATAAATACGAAACTTGATTAGAAAACAACAGAAGGTACAGACATTATTTAAAAACAATTTAAGTCGCACAAGTGTTTCCTTATATCTTTTAAATCTTTTTTAGGTAATTAATTAATATAAGTATTTTTTATCACAAATTGGTAATGTTACGTAGTCTTTTGGAGCAGGGAAAACAGGATTGTTGCTCTGATTCTATGCAAAAAGATAATTCGAATACTCTTATGTGGTAGTAAAGTAATAATTGTAATTGCTCTTTTTTTTCCGTTACTCGAAACATCTAGTAGATAAATATATTTTAGATGTGGTGAATAAATATATTCTGCAGTTATTGTTCTATATGTATAGGTGATGGCGATAATGTAAGGAAATTCTTCCATGATGAAGTGACGTCGAAACGTCAGTCTTGCGGTAGTCCAATTCAGAATATTTCACGTGGGAGTGCCGTACTTCGGCGACACTGCCCAAGAATCACTTTTGTCTACATTTAACTTGCTGGAAATATTAAGCTCCGTCGCTGTTACTAAATTGTTATTATAAAGCGTTTGCGTACTCACAAGCGTCATCTTTTCTTGCCGTCTGACGTGATATTTTATTTACAGTGTATGCTGTGAATGATTGGAAAATCATCTTTTAGCATTCTTTCAATGACCTCCAAATGTTTTAGCATTAATCTCAAGAGGGAAAGAATGTGCCATTGGGAAAGGAAGCGAGGTACACATTAGGTAAATGGAAGGAGACAGCATTGTTCACTAGCTGCAATTGGCAGTAGTCCAGAGCACACCTGCGCATACGGCCAGAAACAGCGCTATCCATTTCCACTCCCTACAGCCCGGCAGGCGTGACCCGCGTATCGATACCAGCGCCGCCGCTATGTGCAGTCTCTACCTTCAGGTTGGCTGTGAAGCAGGCAGGTGTTGTTCCACTATACTAGCACCACACTTAAGAAAGCTATGTACTAAATGTTTTTTCTCTGAAATAGTTTTTGCGCGTATCTCAGTAAATGAATCGTCTGGGAATGCTACTTTTGCAAAAAAAAAAAAAGTAAAAACCAGTTACACTGCCGGATAATAAAAGTAGCACGCGCAAAACTATGCATAAGGTGTACTGAAACTTTATAGAGGTAGTGATACTGATGAGTAATACAAATGATGAAAAATAACAAAACCAGAGCAGCAGGACAATATACATATGGATCTTTTAGTGCGTTGCCCGGTCGTCTTCGATAGTGCATCTCACTCCCTCGCACTGCGATACACGCTGCAACACGGTCTGGCTTGGGAGTCCAGCAGATGCCGGGTGCTGTCCTTGGGCAGACGGGCCCACATTTTTGAATGGTGTGTTCCAAATCCCGGATATTGTTGCACGGCGGCAGCTGGTATTTCAACTGCAATTGGCACACATGCTTGATAAGGGACTCGCCAGGGGAGCAGGCAGGCCATGGTAGTGTTTATACATGACGGAGGCAGTCCAGGACAATATATGGCTGGTTATTAAAGGTTGCCCATGCTAGCGATGACTCGGCCCGTCCGCCCTTGTGTCGCACTTGCGGTTTTCGATTATATTACTATATATGTATTTTACCGTTACCCACGACTATGTACATCATGCATGCAGCGGATTTGTATATATATCTTGATTTTTTCGCATACAGTTTTTTTCTTATTTTACCCATGCTAACATTTTTTTATGTCTATAGTTTCACTTATATATTCAGCCTGGATGTAGGTGGGCGAAGGGAGGCTAGCTGTCGCTGAGCGGGATCCGAGTTGGTAGACACCTGCGGTAGCAGATGAGAAGGGCGGCAGTGGGCGATTGTCGAGTGCGCGCAGGCCGATGTGTATGTGTGTACTATTTCAGACCCTACACTCCTACATGCAACAGTAACTTTGCAACTCACTTGTATGTATACGATTATTTTCTTTACTTGCGTGGACGGTTGTTACATGATCCCGAACTTCAAAGGTTTGGAAATGCTGACCAATTATGCTCATAACATGGCTAAAGGCCTTCTTGTCCTTATCTCCTTTATTGCAGTCGGAAGTGATGTCTGTGGTATGAATTTGGTGGTCGTAGATTCTGTGGGTGGGAAATGTTGGGCAATTATACTTAAGAGGGCTTAAAGTGTACCTGTCCCTACCACCCTGTTTGTCATCGAAGGCGAGGACTTTGATATGAATTTGTTGACTATAGCTTTGGTGAGTGTGAAAGGGTAGCCAAGTATGCTTATATGTGGTATTAGGGCGTACTTGACAATACCATTCTATTCGTTGTCAGCGGCGATGTCTACGTTATTAAAATGACGACAATTGCTTCGGTGGACGGGAAATGGCGGACGACTATGCTTATAAGAAACCTTAAAGTTTATTTGACCCTACCACCCTGTTCTTCATCAGAGGTGATGTTTGATATGAATTTGGTGCCTGTAGCTTTGGTGGGTGGGAAGTCGTGGGCAACTATGCTTATAAGTGGGCTTAGGGCATGCCTGACCCTGCGACCCAGTTCATCGTCGGGGGGCGATGACTATGTTATGAATTTGGTAGCTTTATTTTAAACGGTGCGAAAATTACATTTAATTCTTCTTATAGGTGGGCTTAGGACGTATTTAGCGCATGCGTGGTACGATTTTAATCTAGTGTGTGTGGGCAGGCCTCGCTCCATGGTGGAATTACAGAGCATGAGACCCGACCCCACCAGAAGGAATATCAGAAATCCAAGATGGAATGACAGAGCATAGTGAGTGAAGTTGCACGATGGGGGAAGGGATAGCATGAGAAAACCCTGTCATCCTGGTGCGAACGTGGGAGGAATAGCACGGAGAAAACCGCGGCGTCATGGTGGGGACCAGGGAGGGATGACACGTAGAAAACCCCGGGGATCTGAGAGGGATAGCACTGAGAAATCTTCCCCCCCTCACAGAATGCATGAGTGTGAATTAGGGACATCGAAAACGGACGAGTGGCAGAAAGGAGACTGGGAGAACTTTGAGACAACTCCCCTCCCCCTAGGATTGAGCCTATTATCCTGGCGGGGACCTGGGAGGGATAACACGGAGGAAATCTTGGTATTCTGGCGGTGACCTGGGAGGGATAGCATGGAGAAAACCCTGCACACAGAATGCAAGAGCATGAAGTGGGGACATCCGGTAGGTAGGAATGAGAAAGCGTGAGAAAATAAAGGAGATCGGGAGGACTCTTAAGAGAATCCCTACTCGGAATGCAACAACATGCAGTATGGACATCCAAGATGGCCTCCATTGACAAGGAATGACAGACTTGGATGTGAAATTCAACAAGGCCGACGTCGGCAAGGAAAGACAGCAGGATGTTTCTGTGTGACGTCATCCAAGATGGCCGCCGGCTTGTCCTCTTGTCCCCGCCAGGACGCCTGGTGTCACAGAAGGAACTATTTCTAACTAATACCTTCGCAATGCTTCCTAATGGCGATATGTGACCTTGTGTCGTTAAATATTTTTTACTGGGCATTCTATTTAAAGGGGAGAGGTAGATATCGTTGTGGTGGTCCTGTTTTTGAATCATTAAATTTTTTCACCATTCTTTATTGAAATTTCTTTAATGAGGTGGTTGAATAACTAATATTAAGGCGGTACCTATATTTCTTTACTATGTGGAATAAGTTGAAATTATTTATAGATTACTTTCCAAGAACGACTGCGGAAGTGATAGTTTTTCAACAAGAGAAACTATAAATGTATTTCAAATATATTTTAATTTATACCCTAACAGTCGTATTTTCAAACATGTATTTTAATCACAAATAATGTCAAATATATGCAAGATGGCGTCCAACTCTCTTTTTTTTTTATAACCCTCTTCATTGCTATGGGTTGTTCACTACAACTGGGAAATGGATAGTTCTATTGCAGCGAGTTCAGGTCGTGGCTGACCTTTCTAATATTAATTTTTTTTCTTTACTGGTTGTCTAGTAAGTATATTTACCAAAATGTTCACACACAAAACTATCCTAGACGTGACTATCATTTCATAAATTAAAATACTCTTAGTGAAAGAGAATGCTGGAATCAGATTTAATTAAAAGTGTATACATAGTTGCTGCAATATTTGTAAAATAAAACTCTATGGAAAGTGATTGTATAACAGGCATTTCTATTATTCTGTTTACTGTAAAGTGAGCAATTTTGAAAAATATTACTACCCATTGACTGCATAAAGTATATTAGCGGTTTCTTCACACTTTTCAAATCAAACCTTTGAAAAATCACCCCATGTATGACTTGTTTGGTTTTTCCTAAATATGACTTGTATCACAAGCATTTTTATACTACTGCTTAAAATAAAAATATCATTTTTTTTTGTTAAATTAAACTTTTACTTATATTTTATTTTTAATATATATTGTTTCATTTGCAATTGTAATAAATTAAAACCGAGAGAAAGTAAGTGTTGGTAATGCCTATTAAGAAATTGTTCTTATGCAGAATATTATTAAATTCACTGCGCACGAGTACGGTGTGTTGCCCCTTTGGTGTAATTTTTAGACTAAGTTAAGCTTTTTCTGCATGAGGCGGATGAATAGTTTTAAAGTGGAACTTTAGCGTGGCTTCAGAAAATTTTGAAGTAACCGCAGATTTACTGTATATGCTACCGTACACACTGGCATGCAGCTCCAAGTTGAGTTGGCAGTGAGTAGTTGCAAATCTTGACGTATTGCGGGTGTAATGTTTAAATTTATGGCAATTTAAGTTTTTTTTTTTTCCTTGTTTCCTTGCTCTGTACACAATAGAGAGAATTAGTCATGTAAATACTATATTTATTTGAATTCCCAACAGTTCCACGTTTTCACTTGGCTGATGTGTGAATAGAGCAGGGCGGCCACAAGTGCTCAGTTTACCTTGGACAGTGTATAATGTAGGGAAGCAACTGGCGTCTGGAGAGTTCGACCGCGCAGCAATGGCACGGATAAGAGAGGAACATGACGAGGTTGGCATGCGTGCACCTGTTAAGCAACTCGCACCTGGCGGCGATGCTACATAATCGTGCTGGGGATTCACTTTCCTGTTGGAGGAATGGTTATGGGATTATGTGCGGAATTACATAATATCTGATCATGCGCAAGTGCGGAGAAATTTTGAAATTATTAGATACAGCTCCTTTATCCTGCCGTGGAGAGTTTGTGGAGAATTTTGTGGATGGCGGAGTTTGACCGGAATGCTACCAGGCTAGTAGTTTTCACGTCATACGTTTGCAGAGTTGGGCAGAATAAATAGGGTTTCAACAAAGCAATAAAACGCGAGTGATAGTGAAATGTATTTATTACTAGTATCAGTACTTAGGGTGAGGTAAGCCATTTGCATGTCACAAGTTATTTATTGAATATCATGTAAAGTAGGTGTTGTAAGAAACCAGACGTGAAAATGCCAGTGTGCATGCGTGAGAGATGGTATAAGAACTACTGACGATGTGCGTTTGGTAATCATGGCGCCGTGGTCTGTACAGCACCCTGCATTTATAGTGGAAGCTTATTTGCATAATGAGTCTCCCATCACAGTCTAAAGGATATTTTAGCGCCATTTCTGCGTGCAACGTTATGACAAGGCGCTTAATCACCGCACGGACGTTTCATGACGAAACAGGTCCGCTACACCGGATCACGCATCCACATAGACTGGTAGACATCGTGTGCTGCAGGGTTTCATCTGCTGCTTGGAGGAATGTGTTGGCCGTGATGGACACCTGCCTGGCATCGTGTCGAAGAAATAACTTGTGACATGTAAATGGCATACTTACGTTATGCACTCCCTCGCATTTTGCAGTCTTGTTACAATCCTACCAACCCTGTACAATCGGTGCACTCTGGCTGACGTAACGTATTGGACTGCACAACATAATAAATCTGTTATTTTTTGAAGGGGATAGAGGGGCAATCATTTCGTAGAAATAAGTTGCCCGTGCACTCAGTACTGTTGTATATTGATGACACATTGTGAAATACATAGTGTGCAGATACTTTTATAGCATTGTAAGTATATCATAAAATTAATTTAAACTCTTTAAGACCATCATTCCGTCAGAGCTAAGACCATTGTTCCGTCAGAGCATGGCGACGCCACGGCACATTCCGAAGTCGGTGCGATATGCCAGTTGTAGCAGGTGCTTTGGTGACCTTCCAGGAATATTCCAAGTTCGCGGTTTTTGCAGACGTGCTTATCCGCCGTCGCCGATGCTTCACTGCGTGAATTGCGTAAATTACGCAACACCATTATAAGCAGTGTGTTGGTTAGTGCCCGGACACCCTCCGCCTATGTCAATTAACTCCGGTTAAATTACTTGCTAGCTCGTGTGTTTCGCCATTTTATTCATAGCTTATTGACTTCTCCAGCTGGATTTCTGTACGGTTATTGTTTGGGTGACAACTCTTCACTGCCTAGGACGGTCGTTATGCAGTTGTCGGAATTTATCGGTGAACAAATAAACGAATCGCCCCTCGCTGTTAGGCTTGCAAATGACAGTTATCTTGGTCATCATGTGTGATAAATCTAAAAGTCGTCATTATATTTATCATTGTGCGTTGGAGATAGATAATTCAGAGCAAACAAAATTTGCTACCAAAATAGTTTCGCTTTGTAGACATGTCTAAGATTCTGGAACATTTATTTGATGATGCCTTTTTGCCAAGTTTACATTTGGAGATGTTGAGTTTTAAACTCGTTTCACATTAAGATATTTCGTGCGAGTGGCCTTTTTTATTTTCGTGGCTGGTTCTGTTCCTTGGAAAAGTATCCAAGGACAGCAGGTACGGGTTCCCAGTTGTAATGTGTTGCGTGTCTTGCTGTATCCCGTGCTAAAAATTCTTTTGTAAGCGAGGCGGGGAAACATTAATTTTTTAACGTCACGTGGCACCTTGGATATGCCTCCGGAGAAACGACGATTCCATAATCGAACCTTTCCAGTACGCTGGACTGTGTTCGTGAAGAGTTGATGGCCTGTGTATTGATTCGGTGCTAAGAGTTCAACTGTGCTTGTAAACATGGCGAGACCTTCGCAACTAGAAACGTACGCGCTTCCAGCTTGAAATAAAAGTTAATACTATACATTATTCCTGAAATATTAGTAGTGAGGCCAGCATGCTAGCGAATTGTTAACGTTTTTAATGCTATTTTCATTGCTGAAGTATCCCCACTGAGTGTGAATTAGTATCGCTATCCAAGAATTAATTCAGGGTCATTCATATTTTGTTCTTTTCACAAAGGGGTTTCGTAAAAATAAGTACGAATACTTAATTTTTGGTTTGAATTTCCGTAAGCAAACCCAAATTTCGGTGCTCTCTTTAGAACTATCAGAACATTATCTAGGTTGATTATTATGCACAGTTTTGAAAAGTGACTCTAGGCTAGAGTGGGCAATTATTTTGTGTCTAAAAACATTACTATTTTTACAGCAATAATATTTTATTTAGTAGTACGTACCACAATTTGGGTTTTAAGCTTCTGTCTCCTGAAGAAAGCTGTTCCAGGCATGCTGTGGCTCTGTATGGGGGTTTAGTTTGTGGCTCTATAATGGTCTAGTTCATAATAATAATTTTCCAGACAGCAACAAGTTTGGTTCAGAAAGCTTATTTCTCCGAGAGAAAAAAACGACACGTAAAATAGGAAAAGAAGACGAGGGGTCAGCATAGTAATTTTTTCTACACTATTAGTTAAATAACCTTAAAAAGTTTGGGGGAACAAGAAAATACAACACAGGGAGACATTTAAACTCATTTAGAGAAGTTACATTTGTTAGAAATTCTACTTTATAATCGGTATAAGACATTTATTTTACTCTCACGTTCATTCGTGGCATAAACGTATTTGCTTAGGTATTATTGCATTAGTAAGTTTTCCTGTACAATATTGAGAATTTCGACACTAGTCCAATTTATTTCTGTAATATTTCACTCACTCATGGTATGTATGTCGTATGTCCCATGATAAATAGCTCAAAGGCTTTGGCAGTCTTCACATCCTTTGCATTTGAATTATAGCAAGTGAAACGCATTCTGGTAGTGGATGTGTCTTGCAAAAAATGCCAGGCTTTTACTTTTTATTCTCTGTATCAGATAAAATGGGGAAACAGTGGCAGAAGCTTAAAACATAGGTGCCATATACAGGAAGGTTCTGAACTACAGGTACAAACGCTGTGAGGTGATTCGCTATGAAAAATGCAATATAAAACAGTTTACGAACAATGTCGTACAGTACTCGTAAGGGAGGTATCCATCCTTGAAAATCGATATTTCAAATGGTTCTACCGGAAAATAATGGCACGCACATGAGATGAAAGAGCCATTCTGTGAATAAAGTTTTCTTTAACCAAATCCTGAAACCTGCGTAAAGTTATGGCGTACTATCATCCCATACATGAGACACATTAGTAGGATAATAACATACCACCCCCTAGTGTCTCAATATAGGGGATGATAGTAGGCCACAACTGTTTGCAGGTTTGAGGTCTTGGTTAAAGGAAACATTATTCACAGAATGGCCCTTTCATCCCATGTAAGTTTCATTATTTTCCGGCAGAACCATTTGAAATATCGATTTTCAAACCTCCCTTACGAGTTAATGTACGACATTGTTTGTACCTGTAGTTCAGGACCATTTTATATTTTAGGCTGGTGGGAGGCCTGCCCTCTCCCCAGATGATTTTTCAGTAGAAGGTATTTTATTGCAGTTCTTCTTAACCTTCTGTCCATTTATTTTCTTTTAATTTGTCATTTGCAAAACTGCCCAACCTTATTAATTGAAATTTGATGCGCCGATTGTGTCATAATTACACTGTTGTTGTATGTTTTCGTCCTGATATTTTGGTGCGGCAATCAGGACGCTTGTCTAGGAGGTGTTCCTGGGTTGATTACCTCAGTCGGGGATTTAATCCTTTCAGTGCCTTTGCCTGAATACTGTGTAGTCCTGTCGCCACTGTACTGCAAAAAGCAGTGCCTAACCATGGCGGCATCAGTAGTTTGTAGCTACCGTAACTAAACACAAATGCAGCAACTTTTTTTATTTCATTCCCCTTCCCCCTTAAATATAGTTGAGTCTACTCGTCGTGGTAACAGTGAGCTCATCGTTTATTACATTTCCAAGGCGATAAGAGACATGTCACCATCTTCATATCTTAATGATAGACTAACCAACTGTACAAATTACACAATTACGGCGAAAAGTACTAGTAAGCTTTTCCCGTGTAATTTATTTATTGCGAAGGAATTGTACATTGTGTATCGAGAATACGATGAAGGAAAAAAAAAAGGCCCTTCCAGAGGCAGAGCCGGGGGGGGTTATCGGAGGTTGTAAACCCTATTGCCGCTAAGGTTGTAAACAATTACTATTACAATTATTAACACGCAATTGTGATAAAATGTGTAATTGATGTAAACTGTGATACATGTTATTATACTGTGAAGTGATTTTTCTTCTAGAATGTGTCCTAATTTACACGTGTGTCAGCACCGTTAATGTAGGTGTAACCTACCTCCCTCTTTTTCAGTGTAACATTGTGTAACCCCTTCTTTCATCTTTGAGTGGAGGGGAGTGCAGAGATTTGGGTGGTTCTTAACATCGTGTCTTGAGAGCCGATGTGTGTGTGTGTGTGTGTGTGTGTGTATATATATTCCATTGTCTAACAAGGTATTAAGCACAAATTTGGGTTATTCACTGATAACTGAGCACTTTTAAAAATAGGTTACCTTCAAAAAATATTACTGCCCGTACTTGCATATATTTTAACGGGCACACTGACTGGAATACGCCCAGTAAACTTTTATGCAAAAATTTCTGAATACTGAAATTTTTTATTTTGCTTTCTGTGTTTTTAATGCATATTAGAATTCGCAAATTTGTAAAATATTCACTTTTAATATTATTGTACAGTTTTACTTAACCGACACACGAGCAAAGTGGTTAGACCTATGGCAATGTTGATTTTCCATTTGGTGGAATAATACATAAATGCACATAAAAGTTGATGTTAACCAAGGTTTTGAAAAGTGCTCAGTTTACCGTGAGCAGCATTTAAACTGAACGATGTGATATAAACACGGCGTATGATAAGTAAAGATATACATGTAGGAAGTGAATATAGTCGTATTCATGCGGCAGTGGTGGTTGTACTGTGGCACGTGTTGCAGGCGGCGCA